>CABFWB010005265.1:0-25063 GCA_902151455.1 Timema bartmani | reverse complement strand
TAACAATTCGATGCCTTTAATTTTTTTCCCGTTGTCAAATATAATGATATTTAGAAATCATAAGTTTTTTGATTTACTTAGACCTAAATGACTTTTATAAATTTTTCTTTTAGCATCGCGTCCTACTACCCGTTCGAGCTATACAATTTAGTATTAATTATCACTCTAATAGTTTTAGGGATTAAGAAGGTTTTATTTAGAAGAGGTTTACCGAATTTGCTCGGAGACAGAGAGGAAAACCATTTTGGAAAATAACCGCCATTAGTACACCCGACCGAGATTAGAACCTCTTATCTTTTTGTCATCGGCAATGTAGTCCACTGCGAGAGTAGCGCGTTAGACCATGCAGCCACCGAAGCGGGTGTACAATTATTTGTTATTTGTTAATAGCCTAAAATATTCTTTAATAAATTATTATACTTGAGTAAAAGACTGCTTAAGATGATCACTTTAGATTAGCGCCATTTTAGAAAATACATTTATAGGTATTCCGCTTCTAAACTCCCACCTAAGCTAATATTATCATTGTACTTATAAGGTAGACATTAGGAAGGTATTAATGAGAGGATATGTACCCACACTTATGTAGGGACAGAAGGGGAAACCATTTTGCACACACAACTCTCAGTACACCCGGTCAGAAATATAACCTTGACGCCCCCATTAATATCTGACGAGGCCAAATGAGAATTTTGACAGCCTAATAGAGCTAATAAATGCATTCATTATAGAATTACATTAACATCAAAATTTTGGTGTAAATAAATATTTCAGCTCATATTAAATAATTTTTTAAAAGTAATTTTGTTCATTCTGGTAGAAGAAATAATTCTAAGTAATTATGTTTGCTGGAAAGATGAAAATGTGTATTCCATTTTGAACCACCCCAGATGCTTCATTTGATTACATGTGAACACACCACACACACTCTCTCACACACACTCTCTCTCTAACACTCTCAAACATACACTCTCACTCATATAAACACACATACACAAACATACATAAACATACACACACATGCACACAAACACACACACTCTCACACATACACCCTCACTCACATACTCTCTTTCACACATGCACACACATACACACACATACACACACATACACACACACACACACACACACACACACACAAGAGGTAGATTGGTGAGAGCCAAGGGTCGTTGTAGAACAAAGGGCGAAGAGTCACATAATGAACTATTGTCAAATTACGAGTCTGATTCAAGTTACACGCTCGATACAAGGTCAACCTAACACTTCTTTGTTTAGTGAACCACAATAAATACAAAAATATCTGATGTAACAATTTTACTAAAACTAATGACGGTTATACTACACCATAGCATTTCATAACAAACCTCCTAATTACTTACTAGACGGAGAGAACAGTGAGAATTGATACTAATTAAATTGAATGGAAATACAGTATTTCCTCCTTTAATAAAACATTTCAGTAGTAGTTCTGTTTACTTTTTCTATGCAAAATTGTATTCTATCGGCATTGTTTTATTTCTTTATGAGGTGAGGATATAACGTATATTATTTTATTGAAATTGTTTGTTTTTAGCACCGCGTCTTACTACCTGTTATTATTATCCGCTTATGTACTAAATACGCAAATGGTTTTAGAGATTAGGAAGGTTTATATTTAGAGAAAGTGTACCCGAATTTACGTGGAGAGAGAGAGGGAAACCATTTTGGAAAAAAACACATTGAAATTGAATAGTAATAATAATATATTTACTAAGACGTGGTTAAAGCTAACTACAATTATATATAGAGAAGAAGAATGCTCTGGAAGCTGAAGGAGGAGGTAGAGGACAGGATGCATTGGTGGTATAAGTTCGCTGACAAAAGGAATGGACCTGTCGTAAGACAGAACACATAATAATATATGTATTTAGATACAAAACTTAAACCAGCGGGTAAGCAGGCTAAGGCCCGCCTCTCTCCATGAAAATAAGGACACACTTACTCTAAAATTCTAGCTCCCTAATTTCTAACTTACTAGCTCGAACGGGTGGGGGTGGGGGATTTATATACTCTTTATGGTATTTTAATTGTTTAGCTATAATTATAAATACAATGTATTAAAAGCCGAGAGTCTGAAGTCACAGTATTATCAGCCATCTTACTACACCCTAAGGAATTCTTGTTTGAAATCTCTTGGGTGACATTTTGAATGAATAGTCTGAGTCAAAGATATAGCTACATTTAGAAATGGAGAGGAAAAGTTTTTTCTAACCAGACCTATTATTATACGGTGTTCTGTCTTACGACGGGTCCATTCTTTTTGTCAGTGAACTTATACCTCGAATGTGCACTGTTCTCTGCCTCATCCTTCAGCTACCAGAGTTTTATTCTTTCCTTCGAATCATCCAGTATTTGAATCCTCCTTCTTCCTAAGCTCCTCTTTCACTCAAACTTGTCTTCTATGACGTCATGCAGAAGACAGTTCCTCGGATTTGTCCGATCCAGTTTGCTTTGTACCAAAGAATAACATCCAAAATGGTTCTCTTCTCATCCAGTCTTCTTAGGACTTCATCGGTCACCCTGTCTACCTGATCCTCTCAACTGGTCTCCAACACCACATTTCAAAGCTCTCCAAGTTATTTATTTTCCATCTTCTTAAGGGTCCAAGTTTCTGCTTTGTACAGTGCGATAAAAGTAGCATTAGATCAGTTTCTTCCTCAGTTCTAAACTCAACTTCGTGGTCAGCAGTAGTAAACTCTTTTTGTTGAAAGCTATTAGGCCTACAGCTGGGAAAAAAAATGGCACTAGTGTAAAACATTTAATTGATGGAGGAAACACTTAAAACTCAATAAGATTATAAATCAAGTAAAAACATCGCTAAATTAAAACAAAAACCTTTTTACATCAAATTCACACTTATGTTATTTATATAGTATTTATTTGAATGATTCATCACATATATTACTAGATTGTAAATTAAAGTAAAAACATAATATTTATTTATCCCAGCTATGTGAAGGTTTGTTATAATTAACAGCTGTTATAAAGGGCGCCCATGTTGGTTTTTCTAATAGGAGGGTGGATTGGAATCCCATATGCTTGGGGTGTGACATAACCCCCCTCCTCAAGAGAATATTAAGGAATTTAACCTTGTGGGAGGGAATGGTGGAGCATCTGAACATAATTCTGAGATAATTATATGAGTTTCAAAAGCAAACTCTAGCAAAAATTATTTATGAATAATTAAGAAAAAATAAAATTCAGTTCTAGCCAAACCCATTGAAAAGAAGCATGTTATTTATAACTTTAGTGAACAGAACTAAATAAAAAGAGAGCTGTTGAAGAAGGACCGGGAGAAAATGTAATTTTTTTTTTATCTTTGTTTGCTCGGAATTGATTATTCAAAGTAGTTGTTGGTGGCGAATTACAGCCAAATCCCAAATACACAATTTTATTTTTTCACAAAAATTAACAAAATAAGTAAATATTGCAGAGTAATAAGGGGTCCTCAGCCCCCTTATCGTCCATTTATCCCATGGCGGTTACATATACCCTGATTTTGGTTGTAAGAACAGTGGAGAAAATTCAAACATATTTCTTTTCACCCAACTTTATTATTTGTGTTGTTTTATAGGTATTGATAATATCTATCAAAAGTGACAGCTTCAGATAACATGACTTTATGTCTGAATATATCAAAATCGTTTTAGTAACTTTAGTAACTAACTTTTACTGTTCTTCCTACCAAAATCATATTACAGTATAAGTCACATATTCATAATAACAATATGGCAACAATCACAGCGCTAGCTCGTATTGCGGCAAATTATGCCAATACAAACTTTCTGAGTTTGATAATTACTTGTAATGCCATGTAGTGAGGAATATCATAGGGGTTAAGGTTTCAAAATAGAGGGAATTAGCAACGTACAAGATGTAAAAGTTGGATTCTAATCGGTTTTTATATTGATTAAAATCAAACTCGAGAGATTGTTGTATGCGTATATGATCATGTGACTCATTACGTAATGGATTAGAACTACTGCTTAAGATAACGCTTATTGTGGCCATAACAACAAATAAAATAGTTTACAATAAATTTGATAAATCATATAAACGGTGTTTAAAAAATAAATTACGTTACCAAAGTTACGTTAACCTACTTCAGTGGCCGCATAGTTTAAGGCGTCACTCTCACAATAGACTAGACTGCCCATGACAGGGAGAATGATGTTCGAATCCCGGTCAAGTGTGCCGAGGGGAATTTCTTAAATGGTTTTCAACTCTCCATCAACGCAAATGCGGGTACGCTTTATTTAAATCCAACCTTACTCATTCCTATATCATAATGTATAACCTTAACCGATAATAAGACATGGTGCTAAAAATTAATTAAAACTCTATTAAAGATCATTTCTGTATGAATGATCAAACACAATAACTACAACTATTGTTGTGAGTGTCTTTCTATGTATGATACAGTAATATATTTTCTCCTTCATGTTTACCATTTAAAAAATCTAGAAATACAATAATTATTAATATAATGCATTGTATTGATGTAGTAAATTATTTCCAGTTAATAGCTTCTAGAATGAAGTAAAATTAGGACTTTTTCAGCTAAATAAATATGTTGGATTTCTTATAAATTTGTACGATTTTCAGTAGGCTATATGATAATTTTTCTTTTTTTTTCTTAAATTTACTAAAATACATTAAGGTGGAGAGATTTTCCTTCACATTTTGAACCAAACATTATTTAAGGACTAAAACTCAGTCAATCTAACGGTTATATACTTTTGTTAACCGTATAGGCCAATATAAAAAGTAAGCCAATTTAAAAAGTATTATATTTGTTTCTAATATAATATATACATATTCTACACCCTATAAATGGAACTGCCCATTTCATAATTTGGGGCAAATTTTGGTCCATTCCATGAACTGGCCTCTTCTCTTGACCATTTCGCGAACTGGGAAAATATGTAATGAATTCTTGCTCACTTCATGAACTGGATATTATAGTACTATTTACTAAAATATCAATTGAGATTCGTTTTCAGATAGTAAATGAATGATAAACTAACCCAACATAACTAAACCTAACCTTCCATTCTAAAACAATTAACGGTTTGGACAATTCTTCGATGGTCCATTCCATAGATCCGGCAAAAACGCGTTCAGTTTATCCATTGGATAGTGCTTGGAGCTGCCCAGTTCATGAACTAGCCAGGCCATGAACTGGGAAGCACAAGCGTTACCAAATTCACAAACCAGACAAGTTTTTACCATTGAAATGGCCAATTTCGCTTTTGGGCTGTAACATTGCTGCAATTCTTTATTCACACGTTAGAAAATAAGACGTTTTTAGCAACATTTTAGGCAGTAACGGGGATGGCCAGGTTAATAACCTGCTAGCCAGGTATTAAGGACTATTTTGAGAGTAGCCGCCAGTCCAACAATAGCTTCCTAAAAGCTTTTAAGGGGGGTGGTTTTCTTCCCTTGTATAGGACCTCTAACGGTCCGGCGGACAGTTTGGATACGTCATCCATGCTGGGTCACGAGGACCAATGGGAGTGTTTTCCTGATATTTACAAAAATATTAGGTGGGTCTATTAGGAGACTCATTACTGTTTCGCCGGACTTGCGTCAAGGACGCTCGCGGGTCAACTCTTGAAAGTCAAGTTTTGTGAATCTTTGATCAACACCTCGCGTTAGCCGCTCGGTTATTCGCTGCGGGTCAAATTATTAGAATAAAAAACACGCGTGATAATCAATAGTAATTCGACTACATCACGGCTAAAGCGATTGATATTGTGAATTTATCCTAAATCTGTTGACGGCCACTCTCACACTAACCAAGATGCGTGACGTGTATCAAGTGAAATACTAGAAGCCAACAAATATAATAAATAGTAATTTAAATTGATTTCGTTAGTTAATGTAACACATTAGCTAAATAATTGGTGCAAGTAAATAGTAAATAAGAATTTAAATAAATGAAGTTTTATTATTTTAACCAACAACGCCGCCACTATACGATCACTACAAAACTATAGATTGGACAAATAAACATTCATTCCGTGTCGACCTCATTTCATTTGCGAATCCATTTTGGTCATATACAGGCTGGCCACGAAACTGAGTGTGTTGGCTGATGTCCGTTTATGCGCGTAGCAACACACACACACATATATATATATATATATATATATATATATATATATATGTGTGTGTGTGTATATATATATATATAATATACATAGTAAAATACAGATTTGATGGCTCGAGGTTCATATAGCTAACATGACCACCAAACCATATAATAAAAAAGTTAATTAAAATAGTATACAAATGTATTTATATTGTTGAGCTCTTTCAATAATAAAAACTACCAACAATTAGAGGGAAAATGGCTGGAAGGGAAACATCCGAGATTTTACAAGAGAAATCATGCTATCGTATATTCAGTCTGGATATTGGTGTAGTTACAATAAAAGGGAATGGAAGAGGAAGATAGAATTTTGAGAAAATGATTTTGCTTTTTCTTGGAAAATCATTTAGAAAATACACTCTAAGTAAACTTTACCGTGATTTTAATCCCAGCCTCCCCTAAACTAGCGATTGAATCTATTTATAGTACCACGTTTTACTATCCGTTTGGGTTACTACACGATAATGTGTTTGGGATAAGTAAGTTTGAATTTATTGGATGTGTATCCAAATTGGCGTGGCGGTAGAGTGGAAAGCCATTTAGGAAAAAAACACTCTAACGACACTCAAGTGGGATTCGAGCCCTAATATCCCAGTAATCATCAGTCCAATCTATTACGAGAGTTACGCCTCAGACCATAAGACCACTAGTGTGGGTAATACTGATAAGGGCTTCTTTTGGTTAAATTTAACTTTTAATTCTTCACAGCTTCTATAAAACGTTACTTAAAACCCAGCACGCATATCGATAGGACCTGTTTCGCTCTACTTTAGGATATTTTCCGAAAGCAAGCAAACAACTTGACCTGTTGAACTTTCGGGCACATAGAGGATCCATTCTTGTGGTTCCTTTTGTCAAGGTAAAGGTCAATGCTAGGGGATTAATCTATTATCAGCTTTCGACCTTTTGTAATATCCACTGTTTCATCCTGGGATAGCAGGTGGAGTGAGAATCAAGAATCAAGATGTTGTGGTCAGGCCAAAGGAGGCTGAATGGGGAGTAGTCTTATATATGTATATGTTTATACATATTCATATATAGTTAAATTTACATATATTATTATATAATTTATCGTAAAGAAAGTTGATGAGGTGGACCCCAATACCCTTTTCGAATAGATAAAATACTGATTTATGTAGCCATAATTCTTCAAAATTTACATCTCCTATAAAATACCGAGATTAAATAGGTAATACTACATGTGAGGGCTACAGGAGAAAAGGGGAGAGGTCACATAACACACATTTTCCAGGCCAACAACTTTTATATCTCAAGCTCCATAAGGGACTCATCAAACTCTTTTTAAATTATTTTAAACTTGGCAGAGACCTCTCTTTGCCACAATATAAAGCGCAATAGAAAGATATCATGATTGTCTAAGCGATGGCAGCACTAACTTAATTTGAGCTTAGAGTGGATTTTACTTATTTTACTCCTGTACTGAGTACTCTTTATGTTTTAAATTCGTCTATATAAGTTAATACAACAAAACGTTTCTAATTTTAAGTCGAAGGCATAACTATAAAAATTTGAAATATCCTAAATTTGAACTACCCCTTTTTATGAGTATTTAGGCAGCTGGTACACAAAAAATCAATTAACTCAAAATATGCTACCTAGGCCCCCATAAACACACATATGTTATATATGTTATATAAAATACACAATAATATTTAGGTATATGAAAAAAAAACAAGAAAATTTTTAACACAAAATATAAAAAACTTGGAAAAATTAACATATGAAAATTGCAGACTTAAATCAGTCGGTCAGTCAGGACGTCACGTGATTACATTGTCACACAGAAGCAATGAAAGCTTAGCAAAATACGTCCCCTATTCTAGGCAACCCGTTCGCCGCCGGAACACAATTCCCAGCTTTCTATTTTACTGCGCGTCACCAAGTCTAGCTTTACATCACATTCCTGGCATATGCGGTAATTTAGTAAAAATCGTTAAGCTATATTTAAAATGAAGAGAAACTAAAAAAAAAATAACAATCATAGGCTTTGAATTATCTAAATATTTCCTTCTAAAATTCGAATTGAATGTTTTTTTTTTTACCATTGATAGGAATATCATGGTGGTTTCTAACTATCCAAATTTTCGAATTGGCCAATGTCAAATTAGCCAGATTCAACTGTATATTGCGTGTGGTTGATGGCAGACGTTTCAATTATGTATTGAAACCCTGGCTTAAGGCTATGGTGGTACAATGTGCAATGTGCAACGCACACAAACGTGTAAGATCAAATAATGCTTTTGCGAAGAGTAATCGTTCAACGGTGTTCGTTGAGAACACTTGCCAACATATCGTTTGAGGGGCTAGCTGCAAGTGCTGGCTACTTACATATTGGCGTATTACCTAATTAACGACTATAGAATACCCAGTCGTTGGTGGCAGGCTGAATTTTACAACAGAGAAACATTGCCAATTTATTTTAAGATTTGAAATCTCAATAAATGAGTGGACGATTCAACAACTTCTCTAGTTTGCCACCAACTGGCTTCAAATATTTATTAAACTTGATGGGGCTGAAATTAAAAACAAGAGACACACAATTAAGGAAGTATATATCAGTTCAAGATAAATTGGGACTTACTTTGAAATTTTTATCCATTGGATGAAGCTTTACAAGCTTGCAGTATCTTTTCAGAATAAAGAGGCAACACATCAGTAAAATTGTAAGGCGATCATAATTGAATTTAAAGGCTACATCATGGTAAGTTTTATTTTATTGTACAAAAAATATTAAAAAGCACTTATACTTGGTTTCAATATCGATGAATGTATATATAAAACATGAGATGTTATGTATTCACTGATTTTGAAATTATACATTTCACTGCATGGATATTGTTAATATGGTGATGCTAGAGGTGCTGTTGTTTGATCAGGAACTATAGGCATCTATGATGATGGAATCAATACTGTGTGGACTGCATGAGTTGGTTGAGGCATGGTACTGCATGAGTTGGTTTGAGGTATGGAAGCTGCGTGAGTTTGTTGAGGCATGAAAGCTCCATCAGTTGGTTGAGGCATAGAAACTCATGAATTGGTTGAGAATTGCACCCACATGGATGATAATTGCCAAAGTAGCCGTCATTTCTTTTAAAAACTAAGACTTAAATAGATTGTTGCACCGAATTTGTTTGCATGCTGATAATATCACCTCATTTTGTTTTCCACCAAACCCAAGAAACCTTTTATTTCATCTTTTTCATTTGTTGGTATTTGCGAGGCAGACCTCGATATTCCTAGATTTTATTTCAAAATCACTAACGTTCGACCTTGTTACGTAAATTACATTGGTTGTGGACTTGCAGTTTCTTCACTATTCGTGCCACCTGTGACGTCCTTCTGGTCAAGTTTTACCTAAAAATAAAAACAAAACAAAGTAGTTCTGTAAAATAACGATGAAATATTTCTTTTCAGATTTCCGAACGAATAATACAGCTGTAAGAGAGTTTCAGAAGACTTCTGTCTTTGTTGTAAAGTTCCTAATTTTGTGGGTGAAATGGATGGGAAAACTGTTATAATACAAGCATCTTTTAATATTGTATAAGGATTTTACAAGTATAAGTCTACTGACTACTGGAGACAATAGTAAAAGGAAAACGAAGTTCCTTTGGCAAATATTGAGATTCACACTTTCCTTTGGAACATTTTTGAAGGCAAGATATCTTGGAAAATAAATTGAAGAGAAGTCCAATTATGTCCTACCTTAAGAACACAATAGGTGAAATGGGATACATTTCAGATACTGATATGAATAGGATCGCAGAGGACCGAGTGATGTGGCTTCAGAGACCAGGCCTGCCCTTTAGCAAATGATGATGGAGGTTAAGTTCAGTATAGTTCTGTTTGCTGTAGTGGATGCAGACTGCAATATTTAATTTGTGGACGTTGGCTATTTCATATGGCGAAGTGTTTAAAAACAGCAAAATTTACGAAATTATGTAAAATGGTAGTCTTCACTTGCCAACACCTGAACTTCTGCAGGGTTGAAACAAAGAATTGTCCTATTTTATTCTAGCTCATTCTGCATGGGACCTGCTGTTAAATGTCCGAAATATTAGCTCAGTTGGTATCGTGTCTATCTGCTGAGCTAAAAGTCCTGGGTTCCATTCCCTTCATGGCCAATAAATTTATCATTGGGGAAATGTGGGCTTCCTATTTAACAGTGCTGAATTAATGGTTGGGGACTAGGTGTTGTGTTTGTTATAGATTTAAGTTAGTACAGAAGTTGTGTGCTGATATAATCAGTCGGTTCAGGCAGTGCACGTTAAATATCTCAAATAAATAAAATAAACAAAAATTTGCTTGAAAGTGTCAAGAAACCTTAACCCGGATAAACGCACACTAATACGTCGATCGAGAGTATTGTCAACAACGGCCTGAGTAGGGTATACCAGGCTGTGGAATTTTTTTTCGGAATTATAGGGTCAGTTTTTAGAATTTTGATAAAACCGACGCTTAATGACCCAGATAAAGCAAAAAGTGTGTCAATAGATACAGCTCACCTACATATTTTTAAAAAACAGGGTTCTTCCCTTGCCCTTTATAAACCTGCTTCCTTCGATAACGAGATAAACGGACAGTTCAATAAAGTAAACTGGCGAAATGATATATGTAACTTACCGTTCTCCAGTGACACTTAAAGAATTTGGAGATGAGTTGGCAGACTATTTCATGAGAAAGGGGGATATAGCATGTGAAGAAAAATATAATTCATGGGATATTAAAAAATAAATAATACTTCAGTGTTGATTCGTTTCCAATGTTCATCTTGATACATTATGAATTAAATACAAATCACGTGCAATGTTATACTTCTGATGTTCCTGTAAAGACAATTGTATCTATGTTAGAGTATTTTAGGTAGTATTTATATTCAATAGGTAGCATAGTTTGTTAGTGTATTTTAAATGTCAGCTAAATATGTTTGTACTAATAAACCGGTGTTTAACTTACCTTTTCCCTTTCCTTGATTTTTCTTTGATTTTGACTTTTCTCTTCTGAAAGATTATAATAAATTAACAATTTTATTCTTGCATATTTCGTCCGTTAATATCAAGGCCATCCCAATTTACTTTCAAGAAAAAACTTAAAAAAAAATTATGATATGAAGGATCTTATAGCAACGTATAATGATGTGATACAGTCCAAATAAAGCAAAGCCCTTGATCCACTCCATATTCTTGGCGAGTCTACACTGGGAACGATGTCCATTGACGTCCACAAGCCCACCCACGCGTCATTTTGGCTACACCAAGGATGGTTTCAGCAATAGTTGCGTTGCTCGTTGCACCTTTATAGTAATAATATTGCGCGTCTGGGCTACATCATTCGTAGCCCAGTGGTGGAAAGACTAACTAGTACAAATGTACTAATCGTACATCCTTTCCGTGAAGGCTCTTTCCATGTCCCAATGAAATGATATGATGGTGATAGTAAGTATGAGGGAGATAACGCGTATGATGGTGATAGTGAGTATGAGGGTGTGTAACCAGTGGAAACATTTAAACCTAACTTAAGCCTAATTAACCTGACCCTAGTGAATATTGAGATAATTCCTCTTTCAGGAAAAATACCCAAGATATCATCCGGGAATTGAACCCGAGACCCTAGGCTCGCAGCTATGCGGACTAGTGAACTAACCCCTACACCACAGGGTCGGTTACCTTCATAGTGAGTACCCGGCTTTACATTACCCTTCACAATGACAAAGGCATCTTGTCTTGACTGTAAGGTGAGATCCGGACCATAGTCCAGGACGGGTGTAGTGAGGGGGATTTTTCTTAAATGGTTTCCCTATTTCTCTTCACTCAAATGAGGGCGAATACACACGACCATGGCCCTCTCGTTCATTCCTGTCTCCTAATTTTCACTAAGATAACCACATTATCTGACAATGGCATGTGTGGAGGAGATATTAATGAATGCTGGAAAATGTAATATCACCAGACTCTTGTCTAGGGTCTGCCGTGACTGAATTAAATATGTGGAGATAGGAATGACTACTTAATATCTTACGAAGAAAGAACAATTCTCTATTACAAGATTTAAATATCAAGGAGTTTCAATTCGACCTACTTTTAACTTAATATAGCAGATGTACCACATATAATTTAACCGTTTCACTAAAGAAATAGTTGACATTATCTTTTGCATAACATTTTAAGGTTGTCGTGCACTATTATCATCTCAGCTCAAGTCAACTCCGCTCTGACTGGCCTTTGTATTCTTTAAGCACGTGTCTTTTGGAAAATACAAACAATCTATTTTTAGGTCAATATTAATAATATTTTAATATTATATTAGTATTATTTTACCTTATTTATAATTATAATCACTCACTTCGGTGGTTGAATGGTTGAAGATGTGCCTCTTACAGTATACTGGCCTGGCGATGACGAGGAGATCGGAGTTAGAATTCCGCTTGTGTGTACTGAGGGTGGTTTTCTACTCTACTTCCATACAAATTCAGGTTCACTTCCTATGACCTCAGACTTCTTTATCCCTAACACAGTGTACCGTTTTCCACCTCCACTTCTAATAGCTAGAGGCTACAATAGCCTAAAAGAGGGTGGACGGAATCTATAAGGAATTTAATATAACAAAAAATAGGAACATATGCAATTTTAAGAAAAATTCAAATTATTTATTCAAGGTAAAATAACAGAGGTAAATAAATAATACATGGCCTCACAAGGCAAACTAAAGAATGTTGAAAAACATAAAAATACGGTGATGACTGCACTTGCGCAGTACATTTGAGGATATATTTCCCAATCTCAAAGTAAATTATTCATTTACATGAATTAATCTGGAAGAGACCCAATAATCATAAAAAAAAATCGTTAATATAACAATAAAAAGCTTAAAGAGTCTCTTTTAAACGGTTAACAAAGCACCTGAATCAACATTATGAATTACGACTAAACAAATAGGTCAAACCATTTGACCTTTGAATACTTACTATAATAATAAAGAGCTTAAAGAGTCTTTTTTAAAGGTTAACAGCGCACCTTAATCACCATTATGAATTCAGACTAAACAAATTCAAATTTTAAGATTAATTTAAATTTAAATATCAATTTTGATATTTATAAAATACACAAAGGTTTGACTTCCCGACATAAATCAAACTTCTGTGGGACTATTATTTCCACAACCTTTGAAGATTCCAGAAGATTCCGACTTGTTAATATTTAACATTATAATCGAAAAAAAGCAATATTACATTAGAATACTGGTAATTTCTCACTAAACGAATCGGTAAATGTTAAAGTTATAAATTATAAACCAACAAAATAAATTACTTTTAAAATTTCTTCAGACAAAATATGTCTACAAAATATTACCTATAAAAGAAACATTATCAAATTTTAAAATTCAAACAATTATCGGTAACCACAAATGCAATAAAAAATTATATTTAAACTAAATATTCCAAGCTATAAAAAGAACCAAAAAGTGGTTACCTATTAATATTTCTAGAGATTACAAAGAGACTAAGAGTCCAAGCGGCAAAAGGAAACATTAAGTGTTCCATAAAATAAATTTACTATCAAAAATAAATCTTCTAGTGAGAAATTACTGACGCCTACACTGAACGATTTTAATCACATAATTATCTAAGTGTTCAAACACCCAAACCCTTTAAAGATAATTTAAATTTTAAATATGTAATAAAATCATAGAGTTTATACATTGCCATCCTGGAGTGATTCTGTCCAAGTCCAGACCAGGACTTCTCGTGGAAGTGTCTGATATAATAGTCAACCATGCTAGCTGGGCGCCAGCTATATATAGGTCTAGTTGATGGATAAAGAGGTGGGAGATTTTCATATTAAAAATACAACGCCACGCTGCGAA
The DNA here is from genome assembly GCA_902151455.1 of Timema bartmani. NCBI lineage: Eukaryota > Metazoa > Arthropoda > Insecta > Phasmatodea > Timematidae > Timema > Timema bartmani. The sequence goes on along the minus strand of CABFWB010005265.1, from coordinate 10,986 downwards.
TACGTGCTAAGAGCATGACTCTCTTGTTAGCAGCAGTTAAAACTTGGCACGTTCTCAAGTCACGTAGGCCGGACACCTGGTGAGTTGGCCGTTTAATCTTGGTACGCCCATCAATTCACATAGACCGGACATCTGGAGAGTTGGCAGTTAAAACTGGGTACGACATCATGTCACGTAGGCCGGACACATGGTGCTTTGACCGTTTAAGATTGTGAGTGGTCCGTCTGTCGGCCGGCAGGGCCAATAAGCGCATTTATAGATCCCTCTATTGAAATATCTTGTTGAACAATCGTTCATCACTTGTCAGTCTTCTCTTCACCATATAAATCGATGAGAACTAGTTGGTCATGGAAATCGTGCTAAGCCAGAAGATACAATGGGTGAATAAAGCATATATATTAGACATAGTAAGTTTTGTAAATCTTTGATTTTGCAGGATGTCTATGAGAATCGGCATTATTCGGAGTGGGTAGTATTAATGTAGCATTAGCTAGTATTTCTAATGTTACAACAGTAGTTAATTAGTTCGTTAACGTATAACCTGAAAAGGAAGTAAGCTGCGGTGCTAAAGATAGATGTAGATCACATTACTTGATGCATGAATATATTACAGTAGAGCGTCGGAAATCCGGACGTCAAAAATCCGGAGCGTCGCAAATCCGGATCGGCGGTGAGAGCAGGTCAAGTCTTGTACAAAAACCAATTAAGGACTTTTTTTACCCAGTAAGTTTCTATTAATTACTGTAGATTCTTGTGTTTTTTTCTAAAAAGTATTATAGAGTTACTAATCTAAATTACATAATGTACATGTTCTTATTTAATATACTTTATTAAAATATTTTTCGAACCCTTCAGCCTCTATTTTGCAATACAGTAGACTCCCAAGCGTCATGTATCCTCTAGTCAATACATTACGTATGTATACAGTTATTGAAAGCACATTTAAAAATCCGGACAATTCAGTAATCTGGATGGGTTCCGGTCCCGATCGATCCGGATTAACGACGCTCCACTGTATATTAATATAAGTTGTTTTTTAACTCACAGATACTGTGTTGTGCAGGGCGTACTTTGTACCCATTGTCACATATGAAGCAGAAACATAGATATTGAATATAAGAGAGACTAGGTAAGTGGAGACCATGGGAATGATGAAACACTTCCTTATTCTCTTTCTATGGCAGGTTAATTACCTACAAAATATCTCCCCCTGCTGACATTTTCTTATAAGATCTCATTTACGCCCACACTTCGTCTATTTCAAAACTCTAAGATACTTTACACTCTGTGCAGTTCTCAGCTTTACTCCATCAATCTTTGTAGCTTTTCTAGGCCTTTTCCTCTTCCTTGCTATCAGACGATTAGGAATGAAGTTCTCCGAGAAAGAGTAGGGATACAAGAAGTACAAGAGATAGTAGAGGAAATAAGACTGAGATGGTATAGGCATGTAATGAGGATGTTGGAGAACATGAGCTAGTAGAGTAAGCAAGACTGAGATGGTATGGGCATGTAATGAGGATGTTGGAGAACGTGAGCTAGTAGAGTAAGCAAGACTGAGATGATATGGGCATGTAATAAGGATGTTGGAGAACATTAGATAGTAGAGGAAGCAAGACTGAGATGGTATGGGTATGTAATAAGGTTTGAGAAGAGAGGATGCCAATGAAAATGCTAGAAATGAAGTATGAAGAAAAAATATGGCAAGGGAGACCACAAAAGAGATGGGGGAAGGAAATAACAGAAAGTGTGCAAGTGAGAGGAGAAAAATTGAAGCACTTAAAGGAATAAGAATGGTGGAAGGATAGAGTAAGATGGAGGAATTTACTAAAATGACCCAACCACAGGCTGGAAACAGTTGATGGTGGTGCACTGTTATTACTATATGAATTCTACTATACGGCGTACTTGACTGGACTAAGCAGGCAGAAGTCAAATTTGACAGTTCAGACTATATGCAAGAAGTTTTTTTATTTCGCATACGAGGAAATTGAAATAAAATCACCAGAGATTTTTGAAATATGGCATTTGGCTGAAGAGGAAATAATTGTAAATGTTCCACAATTTAATCCCATACTCAAGAAAATGTAAGCAGTGTCAAGATAGTATATTGTGCTTCTAATTACTGAATTCCTTTAAAGAACGGTATTTGAAAACTGAAACTCGTGTTACCACATTAGGGGTGAACAAATTACGCACTCCGCCTTACTACCTGTTCAGGTTAGACGCTCACGTTCTTAATTAATTTAGTTAATAATGTAAAGATCTTTCGTGCAAAAGCCAGTACACTTCGTTTAAATATACATTTACTCATCCCTAAAACAACTAGCGTAATTAGTACATAAGCGTATAAACCGAACGGGTAGTAAGATGCGGTGCTAAAATAAATACTGAGTTGACCTTAATGGACCTAAGATGGATGAATATATTGTACGGTGCCCCATTTGATTCCATGATTACAAACATTTCCTGTCAGATCTTAGTGACTCTGAGATGAATATTGTGCACGGTGCCCCATTTGATACCGTAATTTTAAACCTTTCCTCACAAACCTGAGGGAGCCTGATCTGAATGAATCCAATTCTCGGTGCCCCACCTGTTACCGTGCCTCCAATTTACTCCCAGTTTGAGCTTATATAACTACATGAATAAGATAGGGGATGAGATTATAATGGTGTAATCTAGAGTAAATTTACTCGTGCTCTCAGTTTAGTGAAGAAAGAATAAGAAAAACTCATCCTTACTTCACCCTACTGGGATTCAATCCCAGCTACCCGTACTTTCCACCAGAGAGCCTGACTGGATGAACTTGACGTTTATACTGGGTGTCCAGCAATGTGGGTGACAACTTTATTGAGGTTCATGGGTATAAACCCAACCGAGGTCGACGGATTTTTCTTGAGCGATAAAAATCCATAGCACAACTTCGGAGGGGTAGTAAAGTGGCCGGTCCCATGTCAGTTGTGACATGTAAAAGAATCAAAAAGGTTTGTAAAAATGCCTTATTCTGGCAAAATTGGTAAACCCTTTTGCTCTAGCTAGCTCATAGGAATTCACTTGTGCTGCTGGTACAATCAGTCGGTTCAGAAAGTGCACGTTAAATACCTTAAATAAAAGAAAATGTAATATCATATGAAACTAGCAATGTTAATGATTCATCTTGTTGACAAACTTGCATTAGTTTAAATCATGTGGAATGTGTGATGGCCTACATATCTATTATAGCGTTAGAATTAATAAATTAATCATATAAAGGAAATTCTGGCAACACATAAATAACATAGGAATCGAACGTTGTCATGGGTTTCAAAATCATTGTTATGTGTCCCATTTACGGCCCCCCCCTCCCCTCAAATCACTGTCTCAAACTAATATCATAATATTATCCAATATAGAGTAAAAATACACCCTAGCTCAGTTGGTAGAATATATGTCCACTAAGCTAAAAGTCCCGTGTTCGATTCCCGGCATAGCCGAACAAGTATCATTGGTGAAATATGGGTTTACCCTTTCACAGTGATGAATTAACGGCCGGGGACTGGATGTTGTGTCTGTCCTAGTCTTAAGTTAGATTATAAGGTATACGAAGCTACGATAGGTCTAGCAGGCCGGTGGTGGAAAATTTATGGCTTGAATAAAAAACTGACCCAGTCCCCAGGATGAAAACAATAATAGATGTACACATATTATCAAAATAAATTAATTGTAATTTTTAAATATTATTGCATTGGACGTAGGGCTTATTACTAACTTTGTTACAGATATGTCTAGACACAATTAAATAGTTTTAATACCAAAATATGATCTAATGAAAGTTTAATTAGTTTTAATCAAGTTGATGTTAAGTTATGTTCTGACTGACTCGGGCTACAGGCTGAAAACAATTATAGATATAAAAAAATAACGTTATGTTTGGTGGTAAAATTTGTTCACATAGCTAAAGCTTATAAAAAAAGTTTTGGTTGAGGAAAAAAAATCTATTTTATATCCATTATATTTGTTTTTAACAAAGTTCAAATATTAGCTCAGTTACATTTTAGACACAGTTATTTACCATTTGAGAGTACTAAATTGTAGTACATATATAAAATAAAAGTTCAACCTATTACTCTCATGTGTTGGTTTACCCTTTCACAGTGATGAATTAACGGCCGGGGACTGGATGTTGTGTCTGTCCTAGTCTTAAGTTAGATTATAAGGTATACGAAGCTACGATAGGTCTAGCAGGCCGGTGGTGGAAAATTTATGGCTTGAATAAAAAACTGACCCAGTCCCCAGGATGAAAACAATAATAGATGTACACATATTATCAAAATAAATTAATTGTAATTTTTAAATATTATTGCATTGGACGTAGGGCTTATTACTAACTTTGTTACAGATATGTCTAGACACAATTAAATAGTTTTAATACCAAAATATGATCTAATGAAAGTTTAATTAGTTTTAATCAAGTTGATGTTAAGTTATGTTCTGACTGACTCGGGCTACAGGCTGAAAACAATTATAGATATAAAAAAATAACGTTATGTTTGGTGGTAAAATTTGTTCACATAGCTAAAGCTTATAAAAAAAGTTTTGGTTGAGGAAAAAAAATCTATTTTATATCCATTATATTTGTTTTTAACAAAGTTCAAATATTAGCTCAGTTACATTTTAGACACAGTTATTTACCATTTGAGAGTACTAAATTGTAGTACATATATAAAATAAAAGTTCAACCTATTACTCTCATGTGTTATAAAATACATTTATTACCACTGTTTGGATGACTAATTGAATTAACAATGGGAACGTCGATTGTAAGTTGATATATGATCAAAACCAAAACTACATATATCACATTTTCATATTTTATTAAATGTTATTCATCAAGATTTTAGAGAAACTAATAACATTACATTAAGAACTATTCACCAACAAAATGTTTAGGCTGAGATAAGTTCATAATGCCTGGGTGAAGTTTTATTTCAATAATGTGTATGTTAGTACTGATATGGATCAAAATACGACGTGCTATAAATATTATAGGTAGGTTATTTCTGTATTCACATTCGAAAGTAACGTTTTTGCCAATAACCCGTAAACTTTCAAAATAGAGTTATTTTATTCCCTAGACAAACTGTGGAAGTTCCGAAATTTATGAGACAAATTTATTTACATTTTTGAGCTTATTCGAGTAACAATATCGTCGAATAATATAAATTGTTGATAAGTTGAGCTGTATTAAATATCTTATGATTAAATGAAACCATATAAATCACATACTTTTCTTCTTAATATATATATATATATATATTAAAATAAAATAAAAAGTAGCACAGGTGTTTTGGTGAACGATAAAATAAATAAGCACTAAAGTAGAGACAAACAACCCTTCAAGTTTGTTGATATAATTTTGTACCATGTTTTACTATCCATCCACTAACGGGCTAGGGATAAATAATGTCCAATTTTAAAGAAAATGTACCCACATTGACGTGGAGGTATGTAGACCTACATTTCAAATTTTAGAATATTGGTCTACCTAATTGGTTTCAACCAGAATTATTTTTAACTTGATTGATAATTAATTTATTAATAATATGATAACCGTATCATTGACACATGAAATAACACCTTATACTTGTGTTAGAGTGGATTGTTGGTGACTAGGAGAATGAGGTTCGAATCCCAGTTGAGTGTTCTGAGTTTTTTTTTCTGAATAGTTTTATACTCTTCCTTCACGGAAAAGAATGTAAATTTCTTCAAAAATTCTACCTTCCTTATTCCTTCTCTAATAGGTAAATTTATGTACGAGTATAAACTGAACTGTTCCTAGGAAGTGACAAAAAGCAACAAAACAAAAACAATATGATCTTCCTATGAACACATAAATGCCAGTGTTTAATAATGTTTATAGATGATGTTAGCAATACAATTAATTAAATCTAAAATAAAATAGACAAAATAATTAATTATATTCTTGATCCATGCGGTTTTGACACATTTATAAAAAATATTAATTTTTTTACATAATTTAATCTTATAAATCGTGCATTTGTTTACTGCATGTGAACTAAATGAACGTAAGAAATCACCGACGTACGTCGCTACCCCTGTCCTGCTATCACCATGGGCAAGTTGTCAAGTTGGCTTAAAGACGGAGATGGATGGTCGGAGGAAGCGTTGAAATAGCAGTGCTGGAGTTTTAGTGAATTTGTTGTAAACTTTATTACAGAATGTTATGTGGTCAGTTACGATAACTGGTGGAGTTTAAGAGAGTCAGTCATCAGCCCAAGTCAATCCTTCTGTATGGTTACATCAGTGGTCTAATTCTATATTCCATTCACGGTAGGAATTACTCTCTGAAAGGTCTTTTTTCCTACCAATATCCTACTATATAATAGCTTACTGGTAGGAAAAAAGGCCTTTCAGAAAACAATTCCTACGGTGAACGGATTTTACATCAAACTGGAGCGAGAACATACTACCGTACCCCCGCGATAGTACTCAACACTGATGTGTAACCACATACCTACAGATTAAACTGGTTTACAAGACCAGTATTTTTTTTTAATTATTAAAACTAATCATAATAAATTTACATTTAATTCATTCTGTTTATATAATTATCTGTGGAATGTTTTTTATTTTCTTCTATACGTAAACATCTACTGGTGGTTTTATTGAGATTAGAATTTATAATTTTTATTTTATTTTATATTTTGTATATATTTCTTGATTGTTTTAATTATAATTTTTATTTTATAATAGTTTTTTTTTGACATTAGGGGTTTGTGAAGGTTCATTAGGGTTGTCCATCTTAGTTTCTATAATTCGTACTCAGGGTAATAATTATTTTCAATCAATTAGTATACTACAATGTTAAAATTTGTTCGGTTTATTTTGTTTTTAATTACTTTATGTTTGATGAAATTTTTTTGGTGGTTGGTTCAGATAATAATGATAATAACATCTCTGTTATATTATTACGAACTTGTTTTGGATTTGGCTGGCTGACTCAGGCTTACAACACTAAGAAGAAACACGTGTCTGTTGTGTAACATTGATATTAGTTAACGGTTGCTAGACACCAACAATTAATAATATAAATGTTGGGTTGTTTGCAGATTATAACAATATTTGAAATTAGTTTCCTTAGAGTCAAAGCTTAGCATGCCAGTTAAACACGTTGACATTGGGAAAACTATGCAGCTTTTGATTTTATATTAAACATAGTATAGTAATGTATTTTCATAGGATCCGCTTCGGTGGATGCATGGTCTAAGACGCTATTTTTACAATATATTAGAATTCCGAAGATGGAGAGATCAAGGTTCAATCCCAGTCAGATGCATTGAGTTTTTTTTTCCTAAATGGTTTTCCACTCTCCCTCCACACCAAATCGTCTGCACTGCCTCTAAATTAAGCCTTCCTAATCCCTAACACATTAGAGTAATTAGTACATAGGTGTCTAACCCAAACGTGTTGTAAAACAGGGTGCTAAAACTAAAAAAAATCTCATGGGTAAGCACGGGTTTATCTACATACATTTTGTGACGTATCTACGTGAGAAACATTTTAACGGGGAAAATAGTGGTAGTGGATTCTAACTGTCCGACACCTTAGCTCATTTAGTGGCGTGTCTGTTTACTGAGATGAGGGTTCCGGGCTCAATTCACGAAACGGCTGAAAATGTATTATTGGTTAAATATGGGTTTCTCCGTTCACATTGATAAATTAACGGTTGGATGTTGTGTCTGTTCTAGATTTTAGTTTATAATGATGTAATCAGTTGGTTCAGAAAGTGCAATCTAAATACCTTATAATAATAATAATAATAAATTAATAATAACACTAAGTATTATTATTATTTATAATACTAAGTATTATTATTACTATTATTATTATTTCTTGATAGAAATAATTGATTTTTATTAATATTTCCCTGCAACATTTAATGAACATATAGCTAGTTCATTTGTATTTACTTTAATCAAAATGAGTTCATTTATTGAGGTAGGTGAGTGATAGTTCAAACCAGGGATGAGTCTTCAGAGTATTTGAATTCCTATGATCCTTGAAGATATTTGAGACTCGAGTATTAGAAAATAAATTAAATTCAAAAAAAGTTTATTTTCTTTAAATTTTGCAACTGGATTATTTTTATATTTATGATAAAGCCTTATAGTGGTTTTGTCCAACATAATTAGGCCATTAGCTATTAATTGGCTACTTAACTGAATGTGTATACACATTATAACAAAAAATGTTATAATCTAGCTAAAGAACTCTATTTATATGGACTTTAAATTAATAAAAATGCTATACTAATGTTTTACATACTTTATCAAATAATATCTTGAATTTTTTTTGACAATTTTCAAATATCAGTTATCAGAAAACGACTCATTAATTCTTTTTCCTAAAGAAACACATTCAATTATATTGATGATATAAAAAACTCAACAAAACTTTTTTAATGAAATTGTTTTAGCATTATTTTAATTCAAAATTTAAAAAAGTGAATTATCAGTTATCTACCTTAAAATGTATATTTATTTTTCAGAAAAAATCAACACATATTATCTTCACTCTCAATATTACCATTTTAAACAAAAATATTTTTTAATTTTCGGAAACTTTAATATTAAAACAAAATATTCATCATTAATCCACCATCAATTCGAGTGTAAAAATCAAAATACAGCAACTTCCTTGAGGTGTGATAGTGTATTAAATATTTATATATCAAGTTGCAATGAAATCCGTACAACAGTTTCAGCTCCATCCCAAGTACATATAAAGGGTGGACAGACAGACATGAAGAACAGACAACATTTTAAGATAAAAATAAATAAATTCAGTGGCACATAAAACGTGAAGATCCATAAAAATATTGAGGTGAAAAAATTTCACGATTACAACATTTTATTTGCTATATGAAAACAAATATGTAAACAAATTAAAATGTACTTTGACTAGAAGATTTGGAATTCATTGGTAAATTGAGAATTTGGTCCCGAGATTCAAAATGTATGTGTAGTCTAAATTGAAAATCTGAACTAGATATTCGTAATTCCTAGGTTAATTGATTATTTAAAGTCGAGATTCAAAATTCGTTGGTGAATTAAATATTATAACTCAAGTTTCGGAATTCTCAGGTAAAATAAATATTCTGATTCACTCATTATCAATCATTTGGCGTATCTCTACTAAAAATCTGTAGTTTAAAAAACAATATCTAAATGTGAGTGTAAAACGATTCTTAAATATTTTTAAGAATATATTATTCAAGCTTTTATGTAATACAATATTATAATATAAAACAGTCAAAATATCTTCTCTTATGTCATATCTTCTATGAATTAAATTACGAAAAAGTTATTTTAGACACTACAGGATCCATAGGAACAACTAAAGTTTTCCGGTAGAAAACTTGCACCGAGCTAGGAGCAAACTTTAATAACTACAAACTAGATTTTGAACAAAAAATACACTCGAAGTAGGTTAATAGGAAAGGGATTGGCTTCAATAACACCCTCTTTATATGTCGCTATGAGATAATAGCTTTCATTACCTTTTAGAAACAACTCAAATTTACATAAACACAGTAACATTCTCCAAGCTACCAAAACTTATTTATATAATAGACACATTCTTTTAACACATTTCCTTCGAACCAATATCTTTAATATATATATATTATTATTATTACGTCTGCCTTTGTCATTCAATAGGCAATAGGATGAAATCATTGATTCAATTATAAGTAAGTTATATATTACATAAAACATTATATTAGGTCTTATTTATTTTTAATGGGTTGATCTTATAACCTACTCAGGTAGTGGGTACTAGAATCCAGCATTTTCAATTCACAAAATTGTAACAACAATAATAAAATACAGTTTTGATTTAATAATAAGTTCTAAAGGGAATTAAAATATACTGTACATCAAAATCGTACATACTTTCCCACAAATATATGTAAAGTTAAAAAAACGCATTTAGTAAACAATCCTCAACTCTATTTTACTTTGAAAATCAAGTAAACAATGTTATTCATAAAGCAAAACATCCCTATTATATAAATTTTGAGCAAAATAGTTTGAGTCATTTTAAAAACACATTAAATTTTCCAAATTCAGCTTTCAGTAAATTAATCCTGCTTATGAATATATTTTTGAAACACCTACATATTTATTTGTCAAATAAAGTCCTACTTAGTTATAAATCTGGCACAAAATTGTTAGAGTAATTTTTCAAAAAATTAAAATTTTCAAAAATCAGTAACAAATACAATAAATTTTTTCCGATAAGCAAGTAGAACTCGCTATGTTACTTATTATGTAAACACACTTGCTAGATATCTAGCTTGAACACCATTTTAAATAAAAATAAATTTGAATTCTCAAAAACCAGCCATCACTTAATTTTAGTTCTAGAATCGTAACCACGATTAGGCCCTAATGCATATATACATATATGTGTATGTATATAAAACATCTAAATATCAAGTTTTAACACTATCTACTTAACCAGAGATTCTCAAAGTGGGGTCCGTGGACCTCCAGGAGTCCTGAGGCTCGTTAAAGGTGTCCACGAGATCGTCCAGGGAGTCCATGACATACCTTTATATAATTTGAAGAGATTATAAAATGTAATATAAAAGGGTAAATCGCTGGTGTATACTAAACCTAATAGAGAGGCCTTCCCGTATTAAAACTCAGCGATAAATCGAGGCTGAAAATTGAGGAATTGGCAACACCTCTTTTGCCCACATCTTTGAGAGGAGCATTTGAAATTCACTTTTATATTAGTTTTCTCATCAGCCAGCACAAAGAACTTTCAGAGAAAGCTCTGAAACATTTGATGCCTTTTCCAACAACTTATTTGTGCGAGCAAGCATTTTCTGCTCTTTGTGATATTAAAAAAAATAAATGGTACGGCACACCGCACAGACTTTCTCTCTCTTTCTATAAACTCGTAAGATTTCTGAACGGA
>CABFWB010005264.1:0-47140 GCA_902151455.1 Timema bartmani | reverse complement strand
AAAAATAATTGGTGCCCGCCGTACTACCGTTAGTTTTGAATGTGCTCTAAGGTACAAAAAGGTTGGGGACCTCTGCTCTATAACATTATGAACTCTAAAGTTCATTGCTCACTTAAAAATGCACACTACCTATCCTATCCAGTCCACCTCATTACACACCCTATCTCTTTCAGGTTCATTCTAATTTTGTCCTCCCATTTGTGTCTAGGTTTTCCTAACGGTCTCTTCCCATAGGGTTTGCTAGGCAATACCTTTAACACAGTTCTAGATTCGTTCGTCCTGCTTGTCCTGCCCACCTTAATCTATGCTATTTGATTATCTTAACAATGTCTTGAGATGAGTACAAGGTCACCCTTTATATTTTCTCAGAAATTTGAAACTTTATGTTGGCAGCAATGACGTGAATGTTAGGCTTTAAATCTTATTCTGAAGTCACAGCCCGCTGGCTTCCACTCTTTCACACCCGCTATCTACCTCCATCTCATTCTTACTCATTGTTCAGTTGCATTTATAAAAAGAAAGGTCAGGATGCATTTAATGTTGGTTTGTTATAAGCTCTGGACAGCACGGAATTATAAATCGGACAAGTTTTAAATACTGGCACTAAATTAATTTAACTACTAAGACACAACTTACACAATGACAACATATAAGGCATTCTTTTTTCAGGTTTGTAAATGATTATGTAAAGACTTTCTTAACAATTCCCAGGTATTGAGCGTATTTTAAGAGCTCGCATGGAAATGGTTGACTCTCGTCAAGTTGATTGGGCATTGGGAGAAGCCATGGCTTTTGGGTCCCTACTGAAGGAAGGAGTCCATGTACGTCTCAGTGGCCAGGATGTGGAAAGAGGCACATTCAGGTGTGTTAATGAATTTTTACATTTTGAAGTCTAGCTATGGTAATTTCATAGAAATCCATATATACAGGAAGACTTATCATAAAATTCGATAATATTACCTATTCAGTAATTAAGTTTGAAGAAATCAAGAAAACACATTTTAAAACTGATTAAACAAATCCAAATAATGAATTAGATTAATAGCCTTGTGTATTTGAGTGATGTTTATGACAAAATGGCTAACCAAATCACATATACCATATTTAAAATTAATTGATTGATGAAGTGAAACGTAATCCATACGGTTTTTCACTTACTAGACCTGTTGAAAAAGCTGGTATTTAAAGCATTATCAGCTATAAAAACATATGCTCAAATAGTAACTATAAGTATTTACTACAGTTATCAGATTCTAGAGAAAGTTTATAAGACCAGGGTTGATATGCATCTAGAAAAAACTGGAAAAATACAGGAAATTTTACAAAAATAACAAAAACTACTGGAATATTTTTGAATTTGAGAAATTTAACTTTGCTTTACATCCATTACTGTTTCCAACCTGTGGCCTGGGTCAATTTTTATTCAAGCCATATATTTTCCACTACCGGCTTGCTAGGCCTGTCGTAGCTTCAAATGTCATATAATATAATCTAAGACTAGGACAGGCACAACGTCCAGTCACGGACTGTTGATTCATCACTGAAAGGGTAAACCCACATTTCATCAATGAAAATTTTTCGGCCATGCCGAGATCGAACTCTGGACCATTATCTTAGTAGACAGACACGCTGCTGACTGAGATAAGGTGTCAGATGTTAAATTTCTTATGAATTAATTTTATCTAGCGAAGACTATTATAAATAAAATTTCTAGTCACAATAAACAGAAAAAATAGACTACAGCTTACACTGTTGCTACTAGGCAAATACAATTAATTGTTTGTGATGACACTTTTTTAAAATTAAAAATAAATTTATGAAAATGACAAGAAAATCAAAAACATTAAATTTGTAAAAAAAAGATGAATATATATGACAATATGGGGAATATTTTGGCTAGAAAGTAAATATGACTTTATCTCCTAAAAGAAAGACTATCTTATTTTTGAAGTGCATAGCTTTATATAGAGCATAACGTACACTTCGTGTACCCTGAAAAGTAACAAGCTTACCTTGCATGTTTTACTATAGCGTAACTTATAAAGTCCATAAAGTAATCCTTTAAGGAAAGTCTGCTTCTCTTTCATGGTAAATGAAGGAAGGGTACATGAAAGACTGACAGAAACAAATGAGTCAAAACGTAATTTGACTCTTAACAATGAATAGAGGAAATTGTTGTAATTTGACAATGTTGCCGCTGAAGACGGGGAGATCGGGGTTTGAATTTCTTTTGGGTGTACTAAATGTGGGTTTTCCTAAATGCTATCCCACTCTCCTTTTACTCACATTCTTGTAGATTACCCCTAAAATGCTTCCTTTCTTCTCCTAACCCCATTAGAGTAAATTTATATATATATATGTGTATAACCTGAATAAGAAGTAAGACCCGTTGACTTAAAACAAAATTTGACACGGACATTTTCAAGTTGTAATAATACATTTAAATTTCAGTCATCGCCACCATGTATTGCATCATCAGTCTGTGGACAAGGCGACGTATAAACCACTTTGCCATCTGTACCCAGATCAGGGACCCTACTTTGTTTGCAACAGCTCCTTATCAGAGTTTGGAGTCCTAGGTGAGTTGCTGATTTTACTATTCTACTGGTTTCTTACACTCAACAAGATTTAACTGTTAACATATATTAACATAATGTATTTTAAAATATAGTTGAGAATTAACTTCTCTCTTTTTTATCTGTCCTACCATACATCTGGACTATTTGCATATTACACTAACTAGATAAGGATGATGAAGGAGTAATTCAGATAAAATTTACCTTCATTTAGTTGGAGGAAGAATGGGAAACCATAATAGAAAGAAACATTTAGTCCACCAAGCCAAAACTCTGACTTGACCTTCCTGTCACTAGTTGGGGTCACAACAAGTCACTTTTTCAGCTAAATGCAACCTTTTTTAATTGAATAACTAAAAGCAACTTATATATATATATAAATTCACCTAAAGTAACCTTTTTAATCAATATTAGCAGAAAGTAGTGCCACTTTTACAAAACGTTCATACATTTTTTATGTTTGTTACAAAACTAAACTTCTTTCTCAATAATGGTAATTTCCCGATCAGGGCTTTAGTTGAATTTATTGAAGAAAGTTAAACTAGTAAATAATGGTTTTACATTACATTATGTTACGTTACATTACCATGTATAATTTTGTTAAAAGTCATTTGTGACTAATCTTTATATTTATATGATAACTTAAATAACCATAAACGACACAGTTTAGAATTAAACTTAAGAGTATATTTAAATTCATACTTAAGGTTTAAATAGGTATTCAAATATGTAGCCTTTTTTTTATAAACTTGCTCACTATTTAAAAAAAAATTGTATGTGTCTTTTGTTGTGACCCCTGCACTGACAAACCAGTCCAGTCAAGCATTGTATATTTGTTGGCATGCCCACTGATAGTGTTATCTTCTATTAGTCATAAGCTTATAAGGATTTTTTTTAAATATTAGCATTATATAGCTTTATATTTCTGAAGCTTCATAAAATGTATTTACCTCTCTTATGTTATCATTTAACATTTTAAATCACAAATTTTCTTATTCCTCCCATTTTTTGCTTTATTCACAACCCTTTAGCTAGGCTTGGATGGTATTTGATCAGTTCATTTGAAAAGTTTCCAAAATTGAGTTGATTGTTAACTTAAGTTTTCGCTCTTGAGATAGACATTTATTATTCCATTTTACACATAAATCATCGATTAATTGAATACGACTATCTATTGATCCAAATTAATGACTAGTTGTGTTTGTCAAGTCTTTGAAAAAATTATAAAAAGACGACTAGTATTGTTTTTATTATTCTTAAACCTTATAACTGAAATGTAAATAGTATTTTACTGTAATTATATTATCAATCAATAGTATTGTGGATAACATACACCTTTTGTATAAAACACCCTTCTTTGCAAATCATTATGCTATTACTGTAGCTCATGACTTTCAAACTGGCAAACTGACAAATCTCTCTTGTATTCAATGGTCTCAAAATAAACCTTATATAAGGGTTTTCCCTTCCCTACTACTAAAACTGATTATTTTCTAGTTTTTGTATTTATAGTTTATTCATCAACAACTGTTTCCAGCCTGGGGCCGGGTCAGTTTAGTAAAATGCCTCCATTTTCCTTTATCCTTCCACCATTATTCCTCATTTAATTGTAGATTACTAATATTTCAATTTTTAAAGTCCGCCTTCCTCTTAATACATGCTTATATATCTTTTCTTTATTTAAAGTTAAATGTTTAGCAGTACTAACCACAAGAAATGGACACTGATATCATATGTAAACAAATAGTATAAAGGAGACATGTTGTAAACTTCCTTTATCCTCTCAAGCAATAATGAGGCATGGGTATATTGTCGCCCATATTTGATTGGTATACATATTTTGGTAAAGCCACTTATTTATCTCTACTTCAGGACCTCTGAGTACTACTCAAAGAAATGTCAAAATTATTGATGATGAGCAAAACTAGCATAGTAATATTATTAAAAAAAAACTACTGACATAATATACAAAATAATTCTAACTGAGGAATTTAATACAGTACTTGACCATTCTTTGAAGCAGAACTAGCTATAATTGGGTCTGGACCCATCAACTGTGTACACTACTGGGAGAGCTGTGAATATATAAATAAGTACAAAATTTATGAATCAAAATAAGTCTCCAAAGTTGACAGCTCATACAAGGTAGTTCTTATGGCCGAGTATACATTGTGTCAGCCTATTGGGCACATGGTCCTTTTTTAGAGATTTTTTGATTCCTGTGTAAATTGTGAAAATTATTTTCCAGGTAGATAACTACTGTCAGGTAATATACACTGCTCAAATTCAAATCAATCGCTTGTAATATTCATTCAAATGCACCTCTAAGAAATTGGAGCCAGTATGTAGTTAATACTCTTGGTCACAATGGGGGTAAATATATCCATGGTCACCCAAGCATCTTGCAACAACTTTACCTCCTGAGTATAGTGATAAACAGCTCGGTGGTTTTGAGCCAATATAAATGCACTAATATATTATGTTTACTTCTATAACTTGTGATTTTAAAAAACACAAGGCACATATTTCAAGCACCACTTGGAGGGACTTTTCTTCCCTGTGCGAACAGCCAAGCGAAAGCATTTTGTCTTTTCAGATCTCCTACAGGTTGCCAACTTAACACAAGACATCCTGTGTGCTAAAAACTATCATTAATTAATTATAACTACACAAAAGTGGCTTGCTTTAACAACCCGGAGCCTTGAATTAATTAAGCTTGAGGTGGAAGGCATTAAATTACTCTTCAGCTTAGTAACAAAACTCCTACTTGCAAAATAGACCTAAATATCACGAGACAACTTGATAATTTAGAAACAAGCTGAAATTATTAATTTCAGAATTGAGGTATTTTATTAATTTAGATTACATTAGGGAAAAAAAATTAAGTGCCTGGCACAGGCTGAGAAGATGGAGGTCAGTACCATTTCCATCTCTATGATTCCTTCCTCTTCACTTAGAATAGCTTTCTTGAACTGTTTGAAATGTAGAATTGAGTATTTTCATTGGTCTTAAAACTTATACTTGAAGTACAAAACTTTCAGTAAAATTTAAATATGACCTCAGTACCCAGGTATTAATAATAAATTATTAACAGAGTTTAAAATTACATTCATAAATTTTATTGAATTATTGTAACTTATGCATAGAGAAGAAATTACCACTAGGAATGTTAAATTTATTTGAAAATAAATAAGAATAATGTTAGACATTTTTCAG
The DNA here is from genome assembly GCA_902151455.1 of Timema bartmani. NCBI lineage: Eukaryota > Metazoa > Arthropoda > Insecta > Phasmatodea > Timematidae > Timema > Timema bartmani. The sequence goes on along the minus strand of CABFWB010005264.1, from coordinate 41,348 downwards.
GTTTTGAACTTGGATATTCTATGACCAATCCAAATGCATTGGTGTGCTGGGAAGCTCAGTTTGGAGATTTTAACAACACTGCTCAATGTATTATTGACCAGTTTATTTCATCTGGACAAGCCAAGTGGGTTAGGCAGTCAGGCCTTGTCATGTTGCAACCTCATGGCTTGGAAGGAATGGTGAGTTTTTCTACTAGTGAATCTTTATTCTTCTTAAACATTTAAAAAATACTTTTTTAGCACTATATTGTGTATATATTTTGTATGCTGAAAAAAATAAAATTATAATTTCAAAACAAAAAAAAAACATTTACTTTTATATTAAGAAAAGAAAAAAAAAAGCAAAAAAAATTTTAAATTTTAATTCTCTACCAATAAGTATTTTTGCTCAAATTTATTTCTTTGAGAAAAAGAGATTTCCACAAAAATATCAGATCAAGGTTCTTGCCTTAGGGCCGATAAGTAAATCATTACGGTATGTAAAAATCTATTTGTGAACGTTTGGTCAGTGCTAATAGTCAATATAATCTTTATTCATACTATTATTTTGCCTGAGAAGGTACATACAATATAGTCATTAATTATTCCCAGGGTCCTGAACATTCAAGTGCACGCCTAGAAAGATTCCTGCAGATGTCTTCTGATGATCCAGACTACTTTCCTCCAGAGAGTGAGGAATTTGCAGTCCGCCAACTTCACGATATCAATTGGATTGTAAGAAAAATTTGTGTTGTTTATAAATAATATAAGTCTGTATAAATTTATTTCACTCTAGCAATAAACAGGACTATCGTTAGTAGGGGGATTGAGGTTTAAATCCTGTTAATGTGGTTCATCCTAAATAGTAAGAATTCATGGGTTGTGTTGGGGAAAACTGAGGAAAAAAAGATAAATTTTAAAAATCTAGTAAATATACATTAATATTGGTTAGGACATTTAATTGAAAGTTTAAAATAGCATGATTTTGTTTGGACAAAATCAGTAAACTTAAGAAGAATTTAGCACGTAGAGTCAATCATGTCTTATTACACCATAAACAAGGGTTGTAAAGCGACAGAAGATTTGTTTCCCCGTAATTCTTAAATCCTGTTTTAAACATTATTACATGATCTCACAATTATTCAATTTGTTGAAAAATAAAATGTTTTATTCTTTTCTTCATTCTAAGCTGCCTGAAAAAAAAAATGGGTATTCCTTATGGAAAGGCTGGAAAACACAGTGAACTTGGGAGCAAGAAATAGTTGCAATTCGTCAAGGTCGAATTTATGTGATATATTATGATTAAAGTATACTTATCATTTACGTAAACATAAATATTATTCTCTCAAAACTTAACATTTTTGGCATAAACCGGTTTAGTAGCTACTTGTGGATTATTGATTTTGATCATGATAGAAACAAACAGTTCCAACCTTCCTTAACTCTGTGTGATATATCTAAAGGATCAAATTGTTAATGTGCTTATTGATATCCATAAATACATACTTATAACTATTTGCTTTTTGCCAGTGATCTTAACTAATCAAAAACATTATTTCCCATTCTATTAAGTGAAAAATGACAACCCAGGACTAAGGAATCAAACCCAGGACTTTTGGCTTTGTGCGCCAATGATCTACCACTTGTATCCAGGGTCATATTTCACTAGTCCTTTTATTGAGTCTAATTGTGAAAACCTAGAAAAGTGTCCCAATTCAAAAAGCAGAACCATCATTATCTTAGGTTGACTCGTATTGCCACAAGTAGGCTGAAGTATATCTGTGCCTCTCAAATACCCATAAGCTCAAAGTCTGAAAGGATAAAAGGTGAAAATGAGGAATACCTCAGAAGAACAAAGTTCTAAATAAAAATAGGCGGTAAATTGCTATGTTTTACAATAGTCACTAGTCATTTTATTTAGCACCGCGTCTTACTACTCGTTTGGGCTACACGGTTATGTACTAATTGTGTTAATGGTTTTAGGGATAAGGAACTGGAATGTTATATTTATAAGAAGTGTACTCGCATTCGCGTGGAGGTAGAGTGATTTTGTTTAAACCACTCGACCTAGATTCGAACCTAGTTCTCCCCGTCATCGGCAGTCTTGTTTACAACGAGACCAAGCGGCTACCGAAGTGGGTACTAGTCAGTCTTAAACCAAAAACTTTCTCATAGTAATGTAGGTCTTTATAACGTAATATATATAATATAACATAATATTTATAAATAGAGATAGAAACAGATTTATGAATTTCTTAAGTTAAAAATAAATGTTTGATTACAAAGTTTTTTTAATGATTCTTACAAGGTTGCTAATTGTTCAACCCCAGCCAACATTTTCCACATTCTACGCCGTCAGATAGCTCTACCTTTCCGCAAGCCTTTGATTTTAATGACCCCCAAGTCTCTTCTAAGACACCCTGAAGCCAGGTCAAGTTTTGATGAAATGATAGAAAATACAGAATTTCTCCGGTAAGTCATATTTTCACTAAACCTTGAGCATGATGCATTTATGATTTAATCACTTATTGTAATATGATAATAGTGCTTATTAATTTTATGTTTTTGGATCCACCCAAACACAAAAAGCTCTTCATAAGGGTTAAGTAATGTGAAGTAGTTTTATTGGGTTTGGATTGAATTTCAAATCAAATGGATATGGTTTGCAAATATCGATTGATTATCAAATTGAATCATCCTAGTTAAATATGCTAAAATTATTTTGTTAGTTAAAATGAATTACACCTAAAACAATTATATCAGTTTTGGACCCTAGTTATCATTTATAAATGTAAGTTCTTCAACATATTCATGCAATAAGAGTTCACCTTGTCAAGTAAAGTAGTAAGCTGCACCATATGATGTGATTATACACAATTTAAATATATATCTTCAATCCTAAAGTTATTCAAGAATGCGACTATAGGCTATAGGTTTTATAAGGGCTATTTTTGAAAAAAATATTGCTTATTTTCTGGTTAATATGGTATTAATTAATAAGCATATACTTTACCTCACAATAATTGTTATTAAAAATATATTGATGTGAGCTCTCAATTGAGTGAATTTATTCTTAGCTTCATTTGTATCTATTGTAAGGGCTTCCTGCCTATTGTTCGACTGTAAGTGTAGTGTCATGTGTCTGAAACAAGATCGATGTCCGGTCAGAAGGGCACGTCCGCACTCTAGTTGTTAGATTAGTTGATTGCAGCGATACAGCTGTGGTAATCGCTGTAGTAGATATCATGTGAGCTTGTGTTATGGATAGAAGTCCGTTCGTTGATTGGTGCTTTATGCCATCATTGAAGGAATCTTTCATAGATATCAAAAACTAGTTTGCTTCCTAGAGCAGAGCTCTAGGTACTTGATTCTAGACAGTTGTTGTAGAAGGTTACTTTTAAGCGGTTGTTAGAGAGTGTGTCGGGAAAATGTGGTAGCTAAGCGACTGCGTGCCTTGAGTGCTATGAGTACAACGATGGTTAAGTCACTGGCTATGACAGTGGTTTAGAGATTTGGCTGTTGGCAGTTGTCTGACAGTATGTTAGTGTTATAGAGAGTCGTCTCGTTGATTTATTTCAGTAATTTGTAAAATCATGTATGAATTTTCTTTGTTGTAGCGTAATTTCAGATGATGGACCTGTGAATAACAATCCTGAATCTGTAAAGAAGGTGATATTCTGCTCTGGCAAGGTCTTTTATGACCTAAGGAAAGCTCGTAAAGAAAAACAATTAGATGAGAGTATTGCAATTGCTCGTGTGGAACAGGTAATCAAATATGGCTTAGGGCTTGGTACAGGACATTTAACTAACTGAATTTATTTATAATGAATTATAACCCTTATATACATTACTTTTTATGTTGGTTTGAAATGTGTTTTTCAATAAATAATCACATGATAATTTTAACACTGCATTAACAAACCTGGAAATCAGGGAAAATAGAGGAATTTTTCATGTCTAGAAAATAAAACAGGGAATCTTCTATGTCTGGAAAAAACCGAGAAAACGTGGAATTTTGCCACATTTAATAAAAAGACTGGAATAGTTGTGAATTTGGAACATTTAATTGAAAGCTTCAAATCGTAGGCCTTTGCATGAAATAGAAATTGAACTGAGGAACAAGGCACGTGGATTTAAACATTCCTTACACACCCTAAAATGTTGGTTTCCAAAGAGAGATCATATATATCCCTGTCATGCATAAATCATATTTTAAACAACTGTTATATTACTTCACTTATGTCAGTTTTGTGAAATTAAATTTCGTTAATTTCTTTAATCAAAGTCGTATAGAAAATTTGAAATTCTTTCTTTAAAATCTATAAAATACAGTGAATTGGGTACTAAGTAAGAAAATGGCAATCATTTTGGTATAGGAAATTACTGGAGAATTTGGGAAATCGAAATCGAAATTTTTAATGAAGCATATTTACCTTTTATGCTTTCACTATGTTGCAGGTTATAAGATAAGCTTAGGTACTGCTCAAGGTAAACTGAGTTTACATAAAAACCCATTTTTAAAATTGTGGGATTTGTTCTACCACCTGAAGTATTCCAGAAAATTGTGGTTTTAATCCAGTAAACAATAAATTTTTACGAGGCCTCTTTGCATCTCAAAGTGCTAAAATCCATGTAATCTTTACTTTCAGAACTAACAATATTCTTTACAGCAGCTAAATTGTGATTTTATGACACTAAAAACCTATTTATATTCCTGAATTAATTTTGAATGTTCATTGTTTTATAATAATGCATGCTATTCTAATCATAAGTTGTACTTAGTTCCAAACAATGTTTTCAATCAAATAATAAGCATTTTATTCAAATTTAAATTCACTCTATTCTTTTGACTTGTGTCATAAATATTTATGAGCTATTCTTTTTCAAAAGTATATGTTACCTTCAATAAATTATAACTATAATGTTTTAATCGGTGACCTGGTGGTCTAGGGGTAAGGTGTCAGACTTCCGTGCTGGGGGTCCAGGGTTCAATCCTCGGCCCCGGAACATATTTATACGATTGCCAAACCCTTCCTTCACCTCTGAAAAGACGTGTATTAAACACAACTTGTGAATGTGAAGAATGCCAGGCCTCCACCGTGATTCGGATCCCACGTTAAACTTGTAGGTCCTCCATTTCATCTCACAATCACCCTACCATTACACATTAGCGTAAGTGCATACAACCCGAACGGGTAATAAGGCGCGGTGCTAATAATAATATAATGTTTTATATTATATCTTTAATAGTCAAACCATTTTCAATGATTTTTAATTGTTAAAATTTGTTTTTGTGATAAATTAAGGGTTAAAAAATTCATTTTTCACATGTATTACTCTAATAAAACTTGATCTCTTAAATTTACTTAATATATTTTTAGATTTCACCCTTTCCTTATGATTTGGTGAAGAAGCAATGCATGAAGTACCCAAACGCCGATGTATGCTGGGCACAGGAAGAGCATAAAAACCAAGGATCATGGACTTATGTACAGCCACGGTTCCAAACGGCGTTAAATGGCACCAGAGATGTTGAGTAAGCATAAATATCTTTTTATGCTAATTGTATATATTTGCTTTGAATATAGAAGTCAACACACTAGAACTTTTTTTAAGCTTTCACCAAAATTTTGAATTCTTTCGCTAGAAGTGATTGACTCATGATGTAGTGTGTAAAAACACCACATTGTGAGGGAAGTGGCATTTTAAATTTAAAAGTGATGTGTTGGATTGTCGCTTAAGTATTCATCACACTTATTCACTGTAATATGGGAGGTTCATCTAAGATAGCTTAATAAATGTGAGACGATTAATACTACTATTAGGTTTATTAAATAAAAATGCACTGATACACAGTCTTCATAATGATGAGTGTTGGGTCCACACATCCCCCGGTTACCTGTGAGCTTAAATCACAATATATACTCCGGTCTAATTCCGCAACCTCTCTGAAAAGGTGTTACAAAAAAACACGCACATGGCCATAGCTTAAGTCACTTTTCATGACACTTATTCATACTTGGGCAACTGCCCACACTCGACTGATTGTCTCTAACTCTCTAGAGCCCAGCTTTAGCACAACCAACTAGATTCTGCCAACTCTATGACAATCCTTCGATGATGGCATAAAGCACCAATCAACGGGCTTCTATCCACATCATAAAATCACGCGATACTTGAGACAGCGATTCCTCCAGATCCACTGCTTTCTCAACTAGACTAAGCATTAATGGGCCTACGGGCAGATTTAACAGGAAATGGCACCTATTTCAAACTCCTGACCTTACATTCCCAATCCAATGTACTTACAATAGATACCAAACTTTTTGATAATAATATTACTAAGTTGAGAGCTTCACATAGCTATACTTTTACCAACATTGTTAGCTAATTTCTGTTTTTCTATCAGTCTCATTTTTACTAAATGGGTGCTCTAGATTAATAATTAAAAAATAATATGAAATGCAATTTTATAGTATCTTTAAAGTTTAAAGTAGTTAATTCTTATTACAAAGCAATATGTACTTACATTGACTATGTATGCTCTATTTACATATATGAATTAATTGACCTATGGATCTCCGTTTTTCCTAACATATTCCTTTCCCTTCACATTTACGGTACACATTTTGATATTTACACAATATTTTTCTTTAATACATATTTTTATGAACAGACTTATTTTTAACTTGCTAACTTCAAAGTTCTTCTCCACTCGCATTTGAATGGACACCTAAAAAAGCCAAGTCACTCATCAGCATAATATGTATTATATTTGGAAGAAGATATAGGAAAGGTGGATAGAAACATATAAAAGGGACGAACACAATATGACTTTTACAATGAAAAGAAGAACACAGTTCACACTTTCCATTGCTGCCATTGGAGAAAGAGGTAATGGTTGCCTCTTAAAGAAAATCGATCGTCACCACCCAATGCCCCTATCCACCTTTCCTATACCTTCTTCCAAATATAATACAATTACCTCCTAAAGCTAAAAGAGGTTTTCCTTATAGAGATGAGAGTCTTTATCTCTGATTATCGATTTTATTATCTTTTTTTATTAATTTAATATTTTATGCTTGTTTCCTTAAATATATGGTTTGAGTTGGGCCTACATTTTTATAAATGTTTATTTTTAATAAAACATTATCATTATAAAAACTACTTATATCAAACTTTACACCTTTCAACTAGAGTCGCCATACTTTTAAAATTGTATTTTTGAAATATAACCATAAAAACTATCCACAATAAAACAATATTTATTTACTATATATCAAGTTCTACAAAATTGTGTAGACATATGCGTTCCATGGAGCCTTAATATATATGTTACACATCAATAGTAAAACCGCCTATTTCATGAATAGGGCAAATCTCCTTTTATTGCGTGAACTGGCTTCTTTGCATGACCATTTCAAGAACTGGGCAAAAATTGCATTAACTCTTGTACATTTCATTAATTGGAACTTAATTGTGCTATTTACGGAACTGTGCTTAACGGAAATTGGTTTTAAGATATTATATTAAACTCTTAACACATTTTAACTTAACCTAACCTAACCTTCGATTCTAAAAGATTAAAAGTTAATTAGCGTATCACCCGAACGGGTAGTAAGACACGGTGATAAAAAAAATGATAGTGAAGAAAGCCAATCTAAAAGGCAGGTTAGGCTAGGCCTAGATAGGGACAAACATCTTCCTCTATCCTTTCACCATTCTTCCTCCTTTAATTGCCTCTATTCTTCTCCTCTCACTTGTGCACTTTCTGTTATCTCCTCCTCCCATCTCTTTCTTGACCTTCCTTGTGGTCTTTTTCCTTAATTTCCATCATTTTCTTTGGGATCCCCTCTCTTTCCATCCTCATAACATGCCCATACCATCTCAGTCCTGCTTCTACTATTCCATGTATTCTTGTTACCCCAACTATTTCCTGGATAACTTCATTCCTAATCTTATTCTATATTCTTGTAGGAATCAAATTCCCCAGAATGTTAAAATTAAATTTTAATACTTACTCTAAAAGCATAAAACAAGTATTATAATTTTTATTTATTCACTCATATCTTTGTCACTACAATCTTGGTGATATTTTTGGGTACACATCCAGCGTGAGTGTCTAATCAAAATGTATCTAGTAGCTTGTTTTTATCTATTATGTTGCGCACAGCTCTAGTGTGCTTGACCTTTGAGTCCAGGGCTATTTATCACTGCCAAATAATTCATGATTTATTTTTATTTTTACCTTAAATATAGCTTTTTATTTTTACTCTAATTTAAGCTAATTTAGGTTAGTTTACTTTAATTACTCATTCGATTTCTTGCCTTTTAAGAGATAAATTAGTATCCCAAAGTTACTGATAGTGAAACGCATAGTAATAAATAAATAATGGTTAATCACATCAATGAAAAATATATAGCATTTACAATAAACCTGTTACTATAGTAAATTGTTTACTTTCCTTTTATTACAATACAAATAATTTGTACATTTTAAAGAGAGTAAAAATAAACTTATTATGTGACTAGCTTCCATAGTGATTTCATTCAAATAACAAACAAGAAATAAAAAAGTGTTAGGCTCTTATAGATCCTGCTACCTGCCTATATATTGGCATAAGCATTGCCATCATGCTTAAAGTGTTTTAATCTGGAAGATAGATGTATTTTTGTCAAAAAAAAATTCAAAAATGTAACACCCAATTTTTAGTAAAACATAATTTTAAAACGAGAGTAAACAAAATAACATGAGTTAGAATAATGAAAGTCAAGATAAACTAAGAACAATATGATTTGAATATATATTAATCCCTCTTAAGGTTCTTATTTATATTTGCACTATATATGATAGACTTCTTTCACATTCTGCTATTTCTGGTTAAAGATATCAAATTATCCAAACCAATCCTACAGTAATTACAAATATTTCTAGAGATAGTTCTATGACTTATCTTATTTTATAGAAATTATATCATTAATAATAAAACTTTAATTTTTATAGAATTGGCTTAGGTGCATATATTTTCTGAGCACATTGTTATATTATCACAGGACTTTAAGAATCATTTTACAAAGGGCAGCAACAGCAAATTAAAAACATCCAATATGTGTGTGTGTGTGTGTGTGTGTGTGTGTGTGTGTGTGTGTGCGTGCGCGCATGCGTGCATGTGTTTTTTTCACCACCAACAAGGAAATGAGCTCTACAGAATTTTATATTTAAATTTCATAGGAACCCTATTATGGAAGCAGGTAATTTGCTTACAAATATAGATTCTAATTATTTTTACATATTTTATCAGTATGGTAATGATAATTCCTAATACAATATACAGTATTAGTAAATGAAATATATTTGCTATTAAACTAAACTAAAATAATGGTGTTTGAAAATTTCATCTAGAAAGTAGTGTTTATAATTTTAGTGTGTTTTAAAATATAAATTCTTAGTAGATTTTGTAAAAGCTAGTTATTTTTATTATATAAGGACTAAAAGCAAGTACATACAATCACATTGATTATTTCTTAGCTGGAATTTGCAGCATTCTTACTTTTAAAACACTTTCCATCCCTATTGAATTTAAAATTTGAACATAAAATAAACATGCAATTTTATGGGAAATGTTCATTGTGAAAGCATATTTGGTCCATTTTGCAGACCCGGACCTGCACCAGAGCAAACGAGTTTGTTTAGCAAGTTGTTTGGCAGTCATAAACCACAGTTGAAAGAGCCAGAATCTTTACAACTTCACCCTCCTACACCCACGCTTAGAACCATTAGGTGAGGGTAATCCATTAACAGGCTGTTAATGTGTCCTAAGATAATGTCTATCTTTTTGATAACATATTTTAATCAAACAAAATCTTTTGCTCTGGTGAAGTATGGAAATGAAAATCATTGCGAGTATAAACGATGGAAACACATATTTGTGGAAGATCAGTTGGTCTTGAAAATCTAGTTCAACGTCTACACAAATATACTCATACAGGTTTTAAGCTTTCACTATAACTTACAACTTTATCAGACACTGAACCTTTTGAAACTGTCTTTAGAAGTGAAAGCTTTAATATAGCATGTATATAGTTATATTAAAATTGTCTTCGACAATAATTTCAATAATGGTGGACCTCCACAGAGGAGAGCTGGTCTCCTATCATCATTTACAATTATTTCTCATCTTGTAAAGAAAGATAATTTGAATGTCTGATATTAATAATATGTAATGTAAAGAAATATATTTACGCTATGTAATAATTAGGTATTAGATCATTCTTTTTAACATGAAATTTTAGCAATTTAAAATAAAAAAATTACATTTAAACATTTCTTTGAATGTTTTTAAACTACCAATAAGTTTGGGAGTGACATAGAAGACAGAGAGAAACATTCATTTTTAAAAAAGTAGAAATTATAGTGGGTGTGGAAATAGTTTTTTTAATGCAAAAATCATTTTACAATAATTGTGTGGGTCCTACCTTTGTTGAACACCCTCTCTGTCACTCCTTGCTATAAGCTCATCAATCCTCTTCTTGGTTGGATGGACTGGCTGGTACTTGATAATGGATACTGAATGTCGTAATCTAATTTACCAGCAAAATCGCATTTCATATGGTTGGACTTTAATGCTTCTCGCTCTTTGGTTTTTAGTGTCCTCAACGCATTTATTGAGCCTGTGCAACGATTGCTTATCTCACGCGCGCTGTTAGAAACACCTCGTCTTGTCTAATGAGTTTGTAGTCAATTCATCATCATATCATCAACAGCTTCCATCCTGTGGCCGGGTCAAGCTAATAAAATGCCTTCGACCATCTTCCTCTATCCTTCCACCATTCTTCTTCCTTTAATTGCTTCCATTTTTCTCCTTTCACTTGCACACTTCTGCTATCTGCTATTCTTATCTCTTTCTTGGTCTCCCTTGCGGCCTATTTCCTACATACTTCATTTCCATAATTTTCTTTGCCATCCTTTCCTTCTCCATCCCAAATAACTTCATTCCCAATCTGGTTTCTCCTCATAATATTTAACATGTTCCTCACAAACTTCATTCCCATGGCCTCCACTTTCCTAGTCTCTTACATCCTTTGTCCATGTTTCTGCTTCATGTGAGGCAATGCATACAAAGTGCATCATGTACAACACTTCCTTACACTCTTCTCCATAGCAGGTCTCTTACACACCTATAGAACTTCTCTTCTCTCCTCTTCTCATTAGATGCTCTCTGCTTTCGACTTTTGCTTCAATCACACTTCAAAGATATTTTACGTTCTGTGCTTTTCTTGGCTTTACTGCATACAACTTTATAGCTTACTAGGCTTTATCTTCTTCCTTGTCATTACCATCACTTCACGTTTCGCCGTGCTAAATTTAATTCCTCATTATTTCACTTTCTAATTCCATTCCTGTAACAGTTCCTGTACTTCCTCTTCTCCCCATACCATCAAGTCATCAGCATCATGGCTTTCATGGTTTCCTCCTCGAGATTTCCTGCCTCTTTATTAATGATCGTTTCCATTAGCATTAAAAATAGGGACGAAAGGGCAATCCCCAACTTCTCTCCATTTTTTTAAATTTAGAACCACTCTGTCTTCTGTTATCCTCATACATGCTTTTCACTCTCATTACAACTCCTCTTTCCCCTTCGAACTCCTCCATCTCTTTCCTATTTTTATTGCTATCCACGCTAACTTATGCCTTCTCCAGATCCATAAATACCATTGCTAACTCTTTTCCAAATTCATACCTTCTTTCCATCAGCTGTCTTATGGCATAGATCAAGTCTATTGTAAACCTCTCTTCCCTACATCCGTGCTGTTCCTCTTCCACCTTCTTTTAATTTTATTTCTTATTATCTTGTCCAGTATCTTCTCATATATTTTTGTACAGTGGTATATCAGCGCTATCCCCCTATAATTTGTACACCTCTTCCTGTTTATTTTCTTACAATAGGTATTATAATTCCCTTTTTCCTGTCTATCGGTACTTTGTTCTCCTTTGAAATCAATCTCAGTATCCTGTATAAGATTTGTATACCTGCCTCACTTGCAACCCTTATGATTTCCACAGTCATTTCGTCCACACCTGGGGCTTTTCCTTGTTTCATCCTCTTTAATGCATCCTCCCCCTCTTCTCATTGGGACTTCTTTCCTCTTCTGCTATTTCTTCCTGCTCCCATGTTTCACTCTTATCCCTTTCCTCTTCTAGGTTGAACATCTTCTCAAAATATCTCATCCATAGTTCCTTTTCTTCCTCTCATCTCTTCAACGTTCTTCCTTCTTCATCCATTATTCTCTCCTATAGTTTTTTCTTTCCCCTCCTGTTTCTTACCTGGCTATATAACACCTTACTTCCTTCCACGTCCCGTTGCAACGTTTCAGTCCATTTTTGCATACACTCCTTCACTTCTCATACCACCTGCTTTGCCCTTTTCTTCTTGTCTCTATGTTCTTCCTCTCTTTCTTCATTCCTATTCTTAAAACTCCTTCAGAATGCTTTAGTCTTCTCCACTGCTTCCTTCACCCTGTCGTTTCAACAAGGTGTCTCCTTCCGCTTCTTCATCACTTGTACTCTCACATACCTCCTCTGCAGCTCCCACCAAACTGTTCTTAAACCCTTCCCATTCCACCTCTACACTTTGCACCTTATCCATGGGCATTAAGCTTCTTCCCTTTCTTAGTTAAACATCTTTCTTCATTTTTTAGCCTCCACGCCCTTATTCTTCTTTCTTTTCATACTACCTGTCTCCTACATTCCTATACCTTTATGTCTGCCAACAACAACCTGTGGTCACTATCTATGGACACACTTGGTATTACCTTGCTGTTTACAGTCTGCCTTTTCTTTTTTTCATTCATAAAAAAAAGTAGTCTATCACCGACCTTTGCTCCCCATCCCAACTGTATCTCGTGATCATATGGCTTTCTCTTTCCTTTTTATACCACTTGTTTGACACTTTGATTTTATTTCTTGCACATGACTCCAACAGCCTTCTACCCTACTCGTTTCTCTCTCCCCGGGTTTCTTTCCCTAACACCACCTCAAACCCTCCACACTTCCTACTTTTGCATTAAGATTCCTAATTACTACCTGCCACTTGTTTCCCATATGCCTTTCTAGATCTTCCCCAAACCTGTCCTTTTCTTCTTCCAGGCACTCCACTTGTGGAGCACACACTTGTATCACCTCCACCTTTTTTCCTCTGTCAGTTGTTGTCATCTTTGTTATCCTGTCACTTGTCCCTACCACCTTCTCCTGCAGCTCTTCTCTTCCTACAAAGCCTACTTCGTTTCTCCTATCTTCATCGTTTCCCATCCAATGCAAAATGTACTTTTTCCTTAATTCACTCATGCCGCTCCCTCTCCACTTGGTCTTCCTCAGGCCCAGGACCTCCACTATTTTATCCATCATGTCTACAATCACCTCCACTCTTCAATTTAGTATGCAAGTGTTCCGATTCCTTATTTGTAGCTTAAGGTTGTCATGAATTGTTCCAATCCAGCATTTTCTTATTTGTTTTTTTGTCGAGTACTTTGGTTGGTTTTGACCACCTGGGTGACCTGGTGGTCTAGGGGTAAGGTGTCACACTTCTGTGCTGGGGTCCGGGGTTCAATCCTCGGTCTCAGCACAGATTTATCTGATTGCCTAAACCTTCCTTCACCTCTGACAAGATGTGTCTTGATCACAACTTGTGAATGTGAGGAATGCCAGGCCTCCACCGTGGTTCGGATTCCACATTAAACTGTAGGTCCTCCATTTGTTCTCACAATCACCCTACCATTACACACTAACGTAAGTGCGTATAACCCGAACGGGTAGTAAGACGTGGTGATGATGATAATAATAATAATAATAATAATAATTTTGGCCACCTCCTTACTAAGCCTGTCATGGCCTACACCTGAGTAGCTGGACTGCCGCTTATAGGTCCTAAGGTAGATCTTTTGGCGGTAACCTTCCCTAATCGAGGCTACGGGTTCTGATGATGACTTAGCTCCTCACCAACCCTCACACTTCCAACCCACCAAGCTGGGATCCAACTGGCCAGATCCTGTTCCAAGCTTGTTTGTTTTGGTCCTGACCAGTCTCCTGTCTCCCGTATTCTGCTGAGGTTCAACCCAACCTCTATCAGGTTACTCAGATCCGAAGGTACACGGAGGTAAGCTTCCGTATCACCAGTATGTGAGTAATCATGCTTCTGATCACCAATTTGTTTTGAGTCAGGTTCTAGGTTAATCATTTCGCTTCTGATGCCAATATATGTAGCCCCGCCCCTTGTTCACTAAGTTCATGTCAGGAGGCCTTTTGGTAAGGGGTTAGGATGTCAACACAGGGGCTTAGGTTATAGAACTGATTTGACTGTTAGATTTCTCGTTTATTGTCAGTATTGATTCAAGTTACAGTGGATGATCAAGGCTGGTTGAAGGTTAATGTTGCTATGGTCGTCAATAGTCTGATAGTGTCTAAGTCTGACTAGCCCTGAGCTTTCTCACGCTCATTTCCAAAGAGTCCTTGGTACAGTTCTGCGCACACCTCCGCTAGCTGTACTCATTAGTCACGAGAGCAATTCCTCACAATACTGTCCAAGATCAGCTGTCCAGAGCTACTATATTCTCATCCTCTCGCCATTTCGGTTTTTACCTCCCCCCACTCCAGTTCACGAATCAATCGATATAAAACTATGTAGCTTCCTTCAGAGCTAAAACTGCTGAATGATAGTTCTCACTATGGGCTAGCTGCACTAAGCAATAAGCGTTGTCTATGTTTATCTCTGCCTTTTGCGCTTCTAAATACTCAGATTACAGTCAGCTTACACCACTCTCAAGCTTCTGGCTTACAAAGACAAGTTGAAAGGAATAACACTAACCTGAAGGCATTACAATTAGTTATCGAAGAAAAAATAGTTTCAGAACATACTCTTTTTTGCATATGTTATTAGTATCTATTTACATGTAAATTCCGGTAAACACATCCCTTGCTTAAATTGGAGGGTATCCGTATTTCAAATTATATTTTAGGAGTATATCAAACACATTTTTAAACATTACTTAGAAATTTAATTTATTTTATGTATCATCTTTAATTTATTTAATACTATTGGTTTCTTATACAAAATATTTTCAAGATTTTAATTTTTTTCTGCTATAATTTGATATCATTTTAAATCTAACATAATGACTACCAAACACTATATTTCGTATCAATATTTATTTTCAGATTAAATATCCTCAAACATAATTAAAATGTAATTGAAACTCTCAAAGACTAGATTTAAAATATATACATATTGTTAACAATATGAAATATTATATTTAGGAACTTTAAATGTTATATTCAACAATGATTGTTTAAAAAAAGTAAAATCTGAAACTTTTTTTTAAATGTACCCTTTCAGGAATTACTGCTCTCCTAACAAAGCTATTTGTGGGCCTGTCCACGTCAAAGACAGACATTTTCCTCCTTAATTTCACAACTATGTGTACAAACAGTGGCTATTTAGGTGCATTGATAAAATCATCCATAGCTTTTGGTATGAAACCCGCTTCGAAGGCCATGTGGTCTAACATGCTACTCTTGGAATATGTTAGACTGCCTATGATGGGGAGATTGAAGTTCGAATCTCGGTCGGGTGTACTGAGAGTGGGTTTTCTAAAATGGTCTTCCACTCTCCCTCCACATAAATGTGGGTACACTTCCTATTAATATAACCTTCCAAATCCCTAAGACCATTAGCTTAATTAGTACATAAGCGTATAACCCAAACAGGTAGTAAGACACGTTGCTAAATAAATATACTGTGAACAAGTAACAACCCACAGTTATGACAAACACATTATGTACATTTCAAGTTATAGGTCCTAAATTACCGTAGAGTCATATTTTAAAAACTACACCCTAAGGGTCATTTGTTTAGGCACATTTTCCATGAGTATATAAATTCATATCAGAACCTACACATATGGACTACTAAGCTAAATGCCTCTAATGATGTAATGCTAAATGATCATTTGTTGCAGTTATGTTGGACGACCAACAGCTGCCTCCCCGGCTACAGGTAGCAAAATGCAACATTTACGAGAATTGGCTGCACTACTAGATGATGCAATGTCATTATAATTTAGTATTATTTCTGCAACCTTCAACAGTGAGAATATATTATTTATAAACCAAAAATCTTAGTGTAGAGTTACTTATGTTTCTCAATGTATAAACTTATATTAATGTTCCCAACATGGTAGAATCAATTGAAACACTGGCTGTGAATTTAATGTTGATCTGCTTGAATGAATCTCCAATCTTTTGAGTGTAAATATGTATAAATTCAGAAATACTTATTTAATTGAAAACATCTGTGCACTTAAACATATTGTCACAAAAATAAGACATTTTTTAAATACACCATTCAAACTAAAAGCCAACTATAACTATTTACCTAATTTTTCAAAGGCATATTAATTGTTTAAAAAGTGTCAACTTGTTTTTGTCTTTCACTAATACCAATTTATTGGAACTATATTTTGAGCAACCCACAAAATACACAAAAATCTTGATTTATAGTTATTGCCTTTTCAGCTAGTTTATTAGTAAATACTATAGATAATATAGCATAGGGAACATTCAAATGGCTTTAATTCCTTTTAATTTGTGTGATAAAACTTTTAAGTAATTTTGAATTAAGACTTTTGTCTTGTATGTAATACTTAGCCACCAGAAAATTAGATTATCTTTATCTATCACTTATTTATCTTTTTAAAAAATAATTAAATTAGAATATATTATTTGTATTCTCCTTATATAGCTTCCAAGATCTTCAGATACAGAAGTATTAGACTGGCCATAATTAAAACAAAAATGTCTTTAAATATTTAAACTTTCATATTAAATTCCATGGAAAGCATTATATTTATATGTATATTTTAATTAGCTTGAAAAGAATAATAATGTATTATTGTGCTAGGAATATGTCTTAGTTTGGGTGCTGCTGCTTTTACTTGATTGAATCAAAATAGACAGTTAAATAATGGTTTAGAGTAATAATGAGCTATGGAATTGTAACAGTTTACAAGTATAGCATATGTGCAGTATAATAAATAAACAACTTGAATTTGATGTGTTGAGGCAGCCTAAACAAGATACTGAGTGTATTTCATATCTTAAATCACATTCAATTGAATTACTACAATATCTAATAATACATATTAACTGGTTCTTAAACAGTAAATTATTTTGCTTAAAAGCTATAAAATGTTTGGAATATTTGGACAGTAAGGCAAATTCCCATAACTCGTTTTTTATTATTGTAGTAAGTAAAAGAGTGTGGAATGAAATTTAGCATGACAAAGTGTGAAGTGATGGTAATGACAAGAAATGAGATCTGCTATGGAGAAGAGAAGTGCCCTTGAAGTGTAAGGAAGTATTGTTCAGGGCGTACTTTGTACCTATTGTCACACATGCTGCAGAACCAGGGCATTGAATGTAAGAGAGACTAGGAAAGTGGAGGCCATGGAATTGAAGTCCGTGAGGAGCATGTAACTGTCATGAGGAGAAACTAGTTTAGGAATGAAGTTATTTGGGGAAGAGTTGGGGTACAGGGAGTACATGAGATAGTAAAGGAAGCAAGACTGAGAGTGTATAGGCATGTCATGAGGATGGAAAAAGAGAAGATGCCAAAGAAAATATTGGAAAAGAAGTATGTGGGGAAAAGGCCGCAGGGAAGGCCAAGAAAGAGATGGGAAAAGCAGCTAGCAGAAAGTGTTCAAGAGAGAGGAGAAGAATGGTGGGAGGTTAGAGGAAGATGGAGGCATTTTACTAAACTGACCCGGCCACAGGCTGGAAACTGATGCTGATGGTGATGAACATAACTATATACTTGTGTGCTAAACATTAATTTAGTAATGTGCTTATTCAATATTATACCCATTTAGTGGTAACATCATCACTAGTCCTGATAGTAAGACTGTAGTTAAGATTTTGAAACATTTCTGAGTGATAAACTTTACTCACTGTACTAATAAATCACCTTTATATTTTTTATCTAAGTGAAAATCTATTTTTCAATATAAAATTTAGTATAACCCTTGAATTTATCAAGAAAATTGTGGCAGTCAAACTTATGTGTGTGATTAAATTATCTTTCGACTAACCAGTAAAAGATATTTCCATTACAAAAACCCTTCCCACGCATCTAAAGATTGGCAGCTAGTTTGTCATATGATTCTTAACCAATGCATCGACATCAGCTCAGCTGTGGTAAAATTATTATTTTCTTGTCAAATAATAACTAGTAATTATTTTATCTTACCATGATCAATATATTTGCTATGGTGGTTACTGAGAAGGTTGCAAGCATTTCTAGATTAACTTATATTGTAAAATGTAAAATATGTACAAAACTTAATGTTGACTATTTAATGCCTTGTAAGATAAAGGATATAAATTGAATGAGTGATTTTTCATTTTATGATTCTAATTTAATAAGTTTGGATAAAAATGCTCATTATTTTCAGCTTCAATATGTATTATAGGAAAAATAAAACAAAAATGGCTTTGAAGAAATCTTAGTAACCTAAGCTTGGTATGTATGATAGTCCACTCATAAAAATTTTGCTTCAATTTAAATATTTATTTATATACAAATCTATGGGCTGTAGAAAAAAAATTGCAATCTTGTAACTTTTACAATTTAGTTAATACTAGGATTTGACTAATAAATAAGAGAAAAATGCAAGCTTAAACACGTTAAATTTACATTTACTAAGCATTGTCAGGGCATTCATAATGTCTTATTGTTTCACAGACTCTCATATATAAGCAGGGCATTTAGCTACAATCGCACATTGACATTGGCCATTGATCTACTATTTTAGTTTTTGTCTATTTTTAATATTCTCGAATATATTAGCACATTTTTTTCGACAATGTAGCGGGAAAACTATACTATATAAATATCAAACCATTTATAATATAATACAAATTCAAATTTCAATATCATACCTTTAAGACAAAATATTTATACAGACAAAGGCATTATTAACCTGAAGTTGTAATATGTAATAACCATTTTATATTTTTAATTAAATCTGAAAGATACAATCTTTCATCAGAAACAAAATACACTATCTGTAAAGTAATAATTAAACTATTTATACATTAAGTGGTGTGGAGTTTTCAAGACTAAACAGATATTCATACTATCGTTATATTTCCTCTGCTTATAAGATGTGTGCACATATTCTCATACTTATAGTAAGTTGGTCTCTTGATATTATAATAATCATATTTTTTTGCTTGCTTTTATATGTTTTCAATATCCATTTCTGTATTTTTTCTTTTAAAATTTTTTTTTTTGTTATAAATGTTACAATATTTAACAATAAGATAAGTTAACTTCCAGCCAACGCTGTGCGATTAAAATACTTTTTAAATTTTGGCATCTTCGGGAAATTATTCTTTAAAATCAAACTTTGTGTGTGTGTGTTTTTGTAAAATCAAATTGTATTACATAGATATTCTTCTTTCGTATTAGCCACATAAAATTAATGTAACTTAAATAAATAATTAATATTAACTACTAGATTATTCACCCAAAGAACTTTAGGGGAAAAAAATGT
The DNA here is from genome assembly GCA_902151455.1 of Timema bartmani. Taxonomy (NCBI): domain Eukaryota; kingdom Metazoa; phylum Arthropoda; class Insecta; order Phasmatodea; family Timematidae; genus Timema; species Timema bartmani. The sequence continues at coordinate 21,765 of CABFWB010005264.1, read as the reverse complement.
TTGAAAAAAGTTTTAAAACTTAAATTAATGCTATTTTGATTCAAAATTAAAAAAACATACAAGATCATAATATATATTTTTTAAATTATATGAACATTTGTTTGTTCAATGATAGTTATTTTATTGTAAAAACTACTTATGTTTTAATGTGCTATGAGCGTTCATTTTTTTCCAGAAGCAGGTATTTGCAGTATTTAAACCAATAACACTAAATTCTTAAGAGCTTTTTGTGTGTTAAGATTGTTCCTAGAACAGCCACAAAGTAATACTGATACCAAGAAAATACTTTTAATTTTAGTGCAATTATCTTGTATATATAATTCTGTTAAAATAAAATTGTTACATTTAGAAAACAATATGTCCAATAAAATTTATTTCATACCAAGGTTCATATCATACCTAAACTTCCTTTACTACGAGACTCGGATTTCGAGCTTCGGGCCGAGCTCGTCCTTTAAGCTCGAGATCGAGATCGAGATCGAAAGTTTGGTAAGCTCATCATTTTCGAGCTTTCACTTGATGTATTTAATAATCAATTTTTAAAACTCAATAGTAAGCATAGGCTATTTAATTGAGATAATATCGGCATTTCCACTTATAAATCTACCGCTCCTCCCCTCCACTCTAATATGTAGAGGAGATAACGATATCGTGATACAAGGAATATATATTGGTTTAAGATAGGTACATATTTCATAAGAGTGAGAGAATTGAATAGGTTACAAAAATAGATTTATTATACAATAACATAAAAGTTGATATCTGGTTACAATTGATAAAGAAAATAGAAAGTTGGACCAAAGAATAATAACGGTGATTAAAGTCCGTTAAATAGGCAAAGGACAACTAGTAGCTCTTAGATGAACAATATTACGTTTTAAACTAGCAAATAAGATAGGGTTTAATAACTCTAAACTTATAGGAACTTCCCATGGCTCGGGAGAATACATGTCCAAGACGACACAGCAACAGTCAAAAGGAAGTTAAGTAGATATAGAGTATTGGACTCCAAAACAGCCGGGCTAGCGCCTGACTTCCACCAGAAGGGTCTAAATAGAAAACATGGTGAATTAAATACAAATAAAGATGTGACAACAGATCCTATTAATTTTAAAGTCACTAACCTATACTCGACCTAGCTAGCTGGCTTGGCTTGTAATTAAGAACTATCTTGGAGATAAATGATATGTGATAAGAGGACGGACTGTCCATTACATCAGCAAATGGCTAAAAACAACCCAGTGTCAACACTCAATTGTACTATGGCCGGTCCTTTCCCAGTGGGTACTGCCAGAGCATCCAATAGTATATTTATGTCATTACCCACTGCCTGGGGTAAACATCAAGTTTAGTATACACCAACATTAAATACTTAATCATAAGAAGCACCAACCAAGGGGTGAAAAAAAATACTAACTGTGCGGGCAATCATATATAGCTAGCCGTGTTCCGCACTTTGCGCACCCAAAATAATAACACAGAATAAGAGATGCCAACTAGAGTGCTGTGAGATACTGACTTAACTAGGTCCTCAAATAAATAAAGGCGTTAGACAACCTGCTTGTAGCCATACAAAAATTTGAACACCTGAGCATGACGCCCACGGTGTCATGTGATATTGTGAAGTCTTATGGACTTAATACTGAATAATGAACTTGTGGAGAAGAGGACACCTAAAGCCTGGGTCCTATTACATATAGCTCCTGAATTTAAGCTATGTCATATGGACATAGGAAAATATGTAGTCAAACTTTCTGACTTACAGAAAATAAGGTCAGACTCAAAAACTAAACTTAGTCACTCTGACTAAAACAACGCGTCTGATGGACATACAAGATATGAAAGTCAGCTTTGACCAAAAAAAAACACGTCTGATAATAACAAAGCAACTTCGCCTAACAAAAACTAAAATTAGTCTCTCTGACTACCACAACAAGTCTGAAGGCCGTGAACATAATTGTAGTTTCGACAAATTAAACTAAATCCGACAGACATACAAAACAACATAGTCATGTGGACTAACGCAACAAGTCTGAATACTTGGATCAATAGACAGGATTCCCTCGGCGTCGAGGCGGTGACACCCACGACCCAACCATCACGGTCAGCAGTATCTTCTACAGGTGCTGGAGCAGAGTTTCCTTCAAAGATATCCAATGATGAACTACAATCTGTGAACCTAGGAGTCACCCGTTATATACTCCTTTCTTGACTAGCAAAATGGGCAAGTAAAGGGGGGGGTTTGGAACGGTGGAGAAAGAGTTGCCAAGGAAGTCCGCTAGGGGAGTAGTGCTCGTCGCTCGCGGCATCGGACCAACAATAGTCGGATCTTTCTTCAATGTTGAGTCCAAGAGGTAAGACGTCCATTGAAACTGCCACGCCTTCGCTTCCGCCATACTTGCAGAACAGTTGGTGAAAGCATGGTGATCGTATCAGGGAACATCCACGTAATGTAAGTAGGACACAAATGATATTATTCCACAATATATCAGTTTTAATTTTCTTCTTTGGATTCCTTTACTTTGGTATAGCTTTTTGTGCAGATTACAGTTTGTAGATGTCATTTTGATTTAGGTGACACGCTACAGGTTACTTATCAAATTGTTAAAAATTAATTTCAATTTTCTCATTAATAATGTAATAAGAGTTTTAAAACCCCTTTCGACCAGTAAATTATTTATTCAATATTGTCGTCCATTTTGAATTATACTAGATTGAAGGTGTTTATTTGTATTGCCATGACAAAGCAATGAAAATAAAAATAGCTAAGTAGATTACTAAATAATTGAATGATTTGTTTTACTATTTTTACCTGGTCCCTTTCTAAAATAATTTATGTTAAATTAAAAATGTAATACCAAGAACATATTATTATATTAAATGTTTTCAAACTTAAGATATTTAAAACTTGAAATAATTAATACGTTTAGCTGCAAAACTAGCTCTAGTTTAGTTACTATTTAGTTATGGAATTATGTTGGTTAACCTGTCTAAAATTAATGTTGATCTTATTTATTTCAATACATATTTTACCAAACTTACCACATTTATATTAAAAAAGCATTTACTATTTCATATTGTTTGCTATAAATGTTATTTTAGTACTATTATTTTAATTTTTAAAGTATGAGCATCAACTTTTATAAACATAAAAAATTGAATTCGAGTAAATTTCTTAGTAAAATAATGTCTAACGAGAGCCTGTACAATATGCATGTGCAACTGCACATAGAGGAATGGAAATGGAACAGAAGACTTACTTATGCATGTTCTATCCTCCACAGGATGCAACATATATTAATGGATTTCACGTCGGCTAAAGAAAAGCTTACCATCCATAAGCTCGGCCATTACTCGAATCACAAGTTTTCTTCGTTCCCTCCTCTCCGTCTTTCCAGTTGTCAGGCTTCCAACCTCTGCCTGTCGACACCCGGTTTCTTTTTCTTCTTATTATTATGCAATACCACACCTTTCCCCTTCAAAAGAATGACCTTGTCTCTCCTAACAATTTACAGCATATGTACAGTGTCACTTAAACTACCTAATCTAATTTACAAACTCTTCCCTATCTCACTTTTAGTCCTATGGAAGAGAGGGGTGGTTGGATCATTACAGATCCAGCCTCCTTGGGGCCTTCCTTACCAGAGGAGTTCGCCTCAGAGCCAGAGGGGTGAATGACCGAGGCGATTCCGAGGCACTGGGAAAACTGAGGGGTGGCTTCTCTGGAAACGGATCATCTGCTTGCCCTGGAGAAACTTCTTGTGAATTATCTTCTACCAAAGGCACAAGCACTCCTTCCATAGGGTCATTGGTTCCTAGGTTTTGTCCTAACAGGGCTTCCGTCCCACCTCTTAACATTGAATTCCACAAGAGATCCGTATGCACAAACCTCACCATAGTTCCCACCCTAGCTAGATAGGTAACAGGACATAGAATCCTTATTATTTTTCCTGGCATCCATGTTTCCGTTTCTCCTCGAACCGTTTTAACCAAAACTACTTGACCTTCTTCAAATTTACGAGGAGATCCCGCCTTTCTATTCCAATTTATTTCCACTTTTTCTTTCTTGTCCGCCACTCTTGCCGCCAGATGAGGCTTCAACATTGACAACCGAGTTCTCGGTCTGAATCCAAGAAATAACTCAGCCGGGGTCTTAACCGTAATTGTGTGAGGGGTATTCCTATAGGCAAAAAGGAAATTGTCTACCCTATGCTGGAGAGTTATTTTCATCCCTTTCTGACGATCCTGCTTCAAGGCTCGTGAAAGCGTCTTTTTCACTATCTTCACCGAGCTTTCCGCCTGTCCATTAGATGCTGGATGATAAGATGGTGATATGTGCACCACCCCATTTCCTCGCAGAAAATCTCCCATCTCTTCTGACACCAACTGTGGACCTCCATCAGACACTAGCTTCTCCGGTATACCATAGGTTGCAAAACATGACCTTAGTTTTGCTATTGTTTGTGATGTCGTAGTAGACATAGGGAACACCTCTGTCCACTTCGAATGAGCGTCAACCAACACTAAGTATTCTGTTCCCTCCCGTTTTACGAAATCAACATGAACTCTCTACCATCTTCTTAGTGGTCAGCTCCAATGATGTAACGGTACTCTCGGAGCAGCATTTTGCGTCTCCTGACAAATTGAACTTTTTGCACATTTCTTCAATCTGCGAGACAATTCCTGGCCACCACACATACCCTCGGGACAACGCCTTAATCTCACACATTCTGGGGTGTTCTTTGTATAATATAGACAAAATGACCTGACTGTACGCCTCTAGGATCACCACTCGATTCACCAGCCGGAAATCGTGACAACACATCCGCTTCAACAATCTCAGATCCTTTTCTATACTCCAACTCATAAGCATATGAGGATAGTAACAGCGCCCACCGCTGTAGACGAGCTGTGGCCATCTCTGGATTACCTTTCTTGGGGGACAACAAATACAACAATGGTTTAATCAGGGGAAATTTACGACCAAAAACATACTTGTGTAATTTTTCTACTCCGAAAATCAATGCTAAAGCTTCCTTCTCTATTTGTGGATAGTTCTTTTCGGCTTTTGATAATGTCCTGGATTTAAAATATACGGGTCAAGTGGAACCATCTGGGAACACATGACTCATCACACTCCCAAGACCCTTTCTGGATGCATCATAAGTTATCTTAATGGGCAAAGAAGAGTCGAATGACACCACTGTGTCACTTTCCACTAGTAACCTTTTACTTTTCTCAAACACTTGTCACTCTTCTCGGTCCCATTTCCACTTCCTGCCAGACTCCAACGACTTATACAATGACTCAACTCCATAAAACCATAGCCATATCCAACATAAACCAAAATTTAGAATAAAAATGTGATGTAATGATTTATATTCAAGTTTCACCCTAAATCATTCAACTTTTATAGTAACAAAATTGGCGCACTTTTCCAGAGACAACACATTAAAATAAGATTGTTTTTTATTCTGGTCAATATATGATTTTTTTAAAACAAGTAAATTGAGTGTGAATTATTATTAATTTTGATGACTTAATTTACACCTGACATCAAAGAAATTATGAAAAATAATAAAAATTTGCATTCATCTCATTAAGTCATGTTTTATTGGAGAATTATTACCTATTTTTTTATATTTTCTTTACTTTTTTATCTTGTCTATATAATTTATATTTTTTATATAATAAATTGCATGTACCAAGAAATCATATTTTATTTGGCAGCCTGTTATAATTTTTAAATTCTCAATGTAACTCTTCAACCAAAATATTTGCCCAGGCCTGTTATAGGAGATAGAACAAGTTAGTTATTTGTTTTGCCAGAGACTTTGTATGCCATTTTAGCTATCTTGCTACTAGAGGATGTAGCTGGCAAGTGAATTACATTCTGCAGCGAGGATTACCACTAGGATATCTTGGTAGTCAAGTGTTTCTTCTTGGATTCTCTTGGGATCTGGATGTTTAATACTGGTTAGGCTCTTGTAGCCACATATTGGGATTTTGTTTATTTTGTGTAGACCAGGATAGTATATAGTGTTAACTTTCATTCGAGGATCATTGTTGTGTCTGGAGATTTATTTGCCTATTTAAGTCTTAAACCTTATATATTATCATGTATTATGTTAGGATGTCATTGCATTGCCTTACCTTCTAGTGGAAATGACACACATGTCAACGATATACTGGCCAGTAAGGAAATCTCTATAGTAGATATATTTGTTTGTAGTAATAGAGCAAACGTGTAAAGGGTAAAACTGAGCAACGGTTGAACTTGTGGTATATTGGCAAAAATGTGCCAACACCGACTTACCGTAACTCCTTACTGTAAGCAGCAAATACTGTCATGGGTGAGGGTACAATCAAGGCTAGTTACCTGGTCTACTCTATTTAGAATTACTACAAGGAGCTGTGAAAGAATAACCTTGGATGACCAAAGCTATTATGGGAAGCTGAAGTTAAAATTGAAGGGCCCATCGGTTGACAAACTGGCGAGAATATGAACTATTGGAACGTGGAAAGTGAGAGGAGTGTGTGGTAAAGAGAATAAACTGTTAGAGGAAATGATTGGAAGGAAAAATGATATTGTGTGTGTATGTGAAACCAAGCAGAAAGGGGAAGATGTTTTGATGACTAGTGATGGCAGCCTGGCACTGTGGTCAGGTGTGGATGAATGGGTAAAGGGAATTCAGGGAGTAGGTTTAATCCTAAGCCTAACAGCTAAGCTGTTTGTGAGAAGGTATGATTTGGTGTCATCTAGACTTGCATGGGTACGTGTGAGAATAGCTATCTGTAGAATTATATTTGTTGCTGATTATGCTCCTTTGGAGGGTAAGAGACATGTGATGATGGAGTTTTGGAATGAGCTCATTGAAGTCTTGAATACCTGTGAACCGGATGAAAGAATTATATTGTTACTAGATATGAATGGCTGGATGGGTAGCCAAAGAGAGAATTCAAAAAGAGTTAGGAAGGTTTGATGATAGAGTAAACGAGAATAGTAATGAACTAATTCTAGTCATTTAAATCAAGTGAACTAAACAAATATATCAATGTTTGGCAAAATACCGACTTAAAGAGACCAGGGGCGTTATTTCAAGTTTTTTGACTTTTTTTTTCCAAGTGTGCTGATATCTACATAAACTTTACCATAGTATAAGTTAGTGAAAATACTTTATGAGCCTATTTAAAATGGTAACTTATAATTACTTTCCCGATATGACTTAAACATGACAATATGAACATAAATAGATCAGACTTTATGAATCTGTAGAATCAATTGATAGCATGTCACTATTTTTAAATGACTCATACTGAACAAGATAATTTAAATACATACCAGGCTTTATGAACATAGGCAAACTAAAGTAAAAAATTATTACTTTTAGAACATGACTAAAAATAATTGATACATTGATAAATTATATTGAATCTAGAAAAATAAAGAAAGAGAAAATTTAAGCCAAATGGTAATTTAGAACATTATTAGCCATGGTGGCTTCCTCTCAACAGTGTCTCTTAGCAACCCGTCTCCTTACAGTAGTGTAGAGGGAAGGTTTTTTCTTTGGTTCTACCTCTCCTAAATATTATAAGAATTCAGGAGTAATCAGAAACAAAAAGGAAGGGGTCAATGTTGACTCGAAGTTTTGAAAACGGCAGAGAAGGCCCGAAAGACCACTTTTCTTCTGAAAGGATCAAGTTCAAGGAGTTTCAGTAGAGTAGTGTCTTCTGTGCCAGCGTCCCTAGCAATCAGTGTCACGTGGAGCTAGGCCATTTTGCTTTCCAACTACCATATATCAAAGAGAAATTTTCTAACGTAGTTGGCGCATACACCCAGTGACTTGGCAGCTAGCGTCATCTTGGAGATAGTTCATTGTATTTTGTGAAGTCATGCAGAAAGGGTGTGGCCGAACCATTCTTATTGCCCATGTCAATCTTTATTCAAGATGGGCAGAAACAAATATTAACAGAATATGGTGAGTTGAAAGTCAGTGTATAATCGGTGGGGATATGTATAGAAGCTATAATTACTAAACACAAAATGTTAATAAGCATTTATGGAGGTTGTCATTTACTGTAGCTTGCTAAATTTATCAGGTGATACAAGTCTTGGGAGTACCTTTTGTCATGGGTGGTCTATGGAGAACTGCTCACAATATTCTGATAATCATTGGATTCTGAACATATGTTGACTTGTATGGCAACGCTTAATGGTAGAGTCTTTTCACTGAAAACTTATTGATTTTTTGTTTTTGATGATGTCTAAATGTCATTTGTCAAAAATATAAATTTTGGATTTTTTAAGTGAAATGTTTATGGCAAGGTTAGCACAATATTAAAGCCTTACAACTAAATGATGTTTCATTTATCACAGTATAAATATTAATAAAAATTAATACTCATTTTGTGAATACAATACATAAAAAAAATGGCCTCTCAAATTTGAGATTTAATGGTGGTATGACAGAAATGCTATAAATTGTTGTTTCATCGGAGGCCAAACAATGCCTTCAAAGCATGCTGGCAATTTCCAGAACCTTTTACTCACATTTTGAATATTTATTAGGGATGGGCACTAGAATCCTCCAGGATATTCAAGATTCGACGATTTCGAATTTGACAACCAACCCTTAAAAAAAAAATTATTGTTTCCTATTTTTCAATCGAGACTTGGCTTCGAGCACTAATACTGCTTATTGGTGTAACTATAGGATTAACTTAACAAGGCCCCAGACAAATAATTTAACCCTTAACTGAATGGATGAATGTGATGAATGGATCATAAGAAAGAATATTAACATTTAGTTACTATTTGTATTTTATCTTGTGTTCATAATTTTCTCCAAGATTTGGATTTGTAAAATATTTTTAAGACCTAATGCTAATATGTATAATGAATAGTTTCACCCAAAAGGTTAATCATGTAGAAAATGTCTCCAGAAATATCAATTTTAGGTTTGATTTAATAGTTGTCCTCCACACGGCTTGTCTTTTGCATGTCAGAAATGTCCTATTAACTATTCAGGTTAGTATCTTGGTTCACAACACCAGATATGCTATTATCTAGTGAAGGCATAGAAATTAAATAAAGTGAGGATCGTGTATATAACTATTGTACCCAAACAGCTCATGTTTGAGAGAGGCTGATACTCGGTTGCAGCCTCCATGTTATGCTCAGATTCGTGCCTTTGGATTGGAAGTATTTCAATCGGGATTTGAAAAGTTTCTTTCTATGTAAGTAATCGTTAAGTGGATGAGGTAGAGAGTTAGACGGGAGGCGAAAAACTATTTCTGTAAAGTATCAGGCTCTTATCCTAAGAACTCAAAGAGGGCACCTTCTAGGCACATGGCATCTAAGAAAATATCCGTAAAAGGTAGTTATGAGAGTGAAACTCTTATAAAATAGAGCCTCCCCACTTATTTTATTGAGTGTTCGAAACACTAAACAATTATCTGCATTAATAAATAATACATTCCACATGTCTTGTAAATTTACAATGTCCTTTCTCATAGTAATAATCTGGTTTCAGAAGGAAATTGCTATAGGAACAGACCTTACAGCAAAAATTGATTTTATATTATATTATCTCTTGCCCGCGGCTTCGCTTGCCTTAAAGTTGGAGAAACAAATATTTTTTCTATCAGCGAATCATGTTATATACTAAAAACATCATTTTAGACATGTATGAGGTTAGGGAAATGTTTATACGTCGACTATGCCACATAATAACGACTACCTATGATAATAATAAAAATAATAATTATCACTGCTATATGCAACAATTGAGCTTATGGGAATGGGATTTTTTTTTTACTTTTTCATTTTACACAAGTGATTTTTTTTTTCTCCACCGCATCTGAATCCTCCTTCGGGTTATACAGTAGAACCTTGATAGTCCGAACGTTTGGTAATCTGAGCGCACTTTAAGTAAAATAGGCCAAAATACAGCTGTTATTTAAAATTAAGTTTTTAGCAAGCAAAGCGTATGAGCCCACCGCGACGATTATTTTAATTAATTATATTTGATTATAATCAATTAGTGATTAGATTTTTTATAAAAATATTACATAACTTATCTTTTTGCGTCTTATTCCTCCACATTGGTAAAGAAAATTATATTTAAAAACAATTATTGTACTGTAACTTATTATATTGTATTCTATTGGTCTTATTTATATAATAAAATACACAGTTGCTTATCCTTACGAATTGATAATCCAAACCACCCCTGCTCCCAATTATTTCGGATTATCAAGTTTCTACTGTACTAACAAAAGGATAATAATGCCAATATAGTAGTGAGGGGAAAGGATTTATCCCATGTCCAGAAGCAAAGTGTCATAACATTAAATTACCGGAATAACGCACAACTAAAATGGGGTACCATATATTTTTGCCAATAAAAGCCAATGTACATTATTAATTTAAACTGTAGACCCATTTGAAATTAATATTCTTTTGTAATTAAATGTTTAGAAATTATTTATCTATGCTAATCAGACCTTGTAATGATATATTTTTGCATTAAAAATAAAATTCTCTGATTTATTTTAAGATAAAATCCATTAAATATTTTACAGTATTAAAATGCCAAATAATTAGTATTTGGAATGATGGGGGGCAAAAGCGAGAAATTACCAAAAGTTTATCCCTCTCTTATGCGAGCGTTTGCAGACGTTACCCCGAAAATTCTTTGCATAGATATTTGACCAGCTATCGTAGAAATATCAGTGAGGCTGCATTCTAGTGGCAAAGTTTGGTAATATGCAGTTTTTTTTTTTTAATAATTTTGTCAAAATTAACATTCATTTATCAATACAACAAAAAGTCTTATAAGCTATACTTACTAATTTACTTTTAAACAACTTTAAATAATAGTCGAGAAAATACAAATAATTTTTAATAGGATTTAAATAAGTTTAGGTTTAACTTTAACAATTAAGTTTTATTAGCTTGGTAGCAGTTTATACTGATTTGACTTTGTTTTTATCAGTGTAAGAGATATTGTACGATATTTATATACTTGCGTGTGTGTGTCCCCGATTTGGTATTTTCATTTTAAGTGATTGTGTCTAAGTTGTATTCTCGTTTAATATGTAGTAAATTCTACATAATTTTGTTATTCTTTCATCTGTGACATGTTTGATACAATGCGATGATTAAAATATCTTGTTTTGTTGTGACGTAATGCTCTCTGGCAGAAGCCTACACTCTTCCGAGGACAGTGCTTTAATTATATTTCGAATAGCAATATATCCCGTTCATTGGGATTTTCGTTCATAGTGACATGATGAAGTTTGGTGAACTATTTGTAAGTTTTAAACAAAGCCAAGGATTGTCATAAATATTGGAGCTGCTTAACTAACTTTATATGGTATTGTCCGAAACGAATCATGAAATGGGGTTAATAAAACGTGATAAATTAATTTAAAATTATTACGACAAGGGTTAGTACAATTTTAGGGTAGAGTGAAGATTCCATAATTCCTTTAGACTAACAATTATTTTTTACATTAAAAACTTCATATGTAAACCTAAGGATGTTTAATTTATTAAGGCCTATGTCTGTTCTCAGCTGTATTTAATGGAAAATATACATTTTTACTAAAATAATTGCCTCCTATAAAATATATACTTATAATATATATTAAACACTTATATGTGGATAGTACCATTCATATAGAGCACATAATATTTTCTTTATTTTAATACTGTAGGGCTTACATATACTTAGGGCTAAATAATACCAGGGTATCCAGTGACCTGGAAAACAGGAACAGTCATGGTAAGTCAGGGAATTTCATTAAATTTCTTGGAATTTTCACATATTCCTTAATAAAATACCCAACTTTTCTTACAATAGTCAAAGAAACATTTTTCTTTGCTCCCAGTTAAATACAGACCGTTAATCTCTTTTAGCACAGTTGTCCCTGTTGAATCTACTAAATTAAATTCTAGAAGTCAACATGTGATTTATGTGTCATCTATCACTCCCTCTACTGCGTGTGTTTAGTCAAAATTTAATTGTGGTTACCATATACGTATATACGTGCTTTTGATTACATTATAGGAAGAATAAACTTACATTAAATTGTTTGAATTTGGCCGCAGACAGAATGGATCTTCGTATAACTGCTTTCATAACTAAGGTGATAGTTTTAGATAAGGACGGATAAGGAAATGATTGTCAACTTAGTATAAATGAAAACTGTTAGAACAAATGAATTATTTTGTGTATCTGGGTAGAATGTTCTGTAATAATAGAAGGATAGATGGTGAAATGGACAGACAGGTGAATGCATCTTGGAGAGTAGTTGGATGTATGTGGACTGTTGCAAAGAATGAGGTAGTATCGAAAGAGGCAAATATGGCAGTATGTAAAAGTGTGTTAACACCAACATTGTTTTGTAGATGTAAAGAGTGGGTTTGTAAACACAAGAGCAAGGTGAATGAAGTTATAATGAGATATCTAAGAAATGTATGTGGAAAAACTCTTATGGACAGAGTCAGTAATGAAAGAGTGCTGAAAGAGTGCTGAAGGAGTGTGGTTTGAACATGTTGATAGGATGAATGTGGGTTGAGTGATGAAGCAAATATATGAAGGTAGAGTGTGTGGATTAAAAGGAAGGAGTAGGCTATGTAAGACTTGGCTAAATGTTGTAGATGAATGTGTGAAAAATATAAACATTCCGAGTCTTAAGGATAAAAAAACATGAATGTCTTGGTGTGTGAATGTTATTGAAGAGAAGGGAGTATATAAGGACAGGGAAGTGTGAAGAAAGTTAGTGAGTAAGTTAAGAGATTAAGTAGAGAGCTGGTTTTTGAGCTATAAATACAGTTCCTTGCCTTTCTCGTAATCGAATGGTGTGGTTAGGTATGTATATATATGTATGTAAGAATAAACTAAATAATAAAATTTCCTACAATAATTTTAAATTCTATTGGGCTGAAATCTTTTAACACCTTCATAGATTGAGATAATTTCAGAATGTGTGTGTAGCTAAAAATATTATTACATTAAGCTGTGATCTAAATAAAATAATGTTTACAATATAGGATATAATGACAGGAAAAGTTAGAAAATTGGCTCTGAAAAATCAGGAGAAGTCGGGGAATTTAAAAATATAGTTTGGCTGGACACCTTGAATACAAACAAAATCTAAAAGTCCCCATTTTGGTCATAACTCCTTCATTTGGTAAGCCTAAATAGGTAGTGTGATGTGTGTGCCATAGTCCCCTTCAGTTGTAGGTAACAACCTTCATCCCAAACGATGTTCAGCCGGCACAAATGATGGCTTCAAAAGAATATACAGTAATGTAAGAATAACATGGGCTAATGAATTTGTTATTTTTATTAATGATTCCCCGTTATTCGAAGAGGAACAAGAGTGGCCGATGTGGATCATGGGCCTTACCCTAACCCCATTTATTTATTTCACTGTTAGTTCTAAGCACTTTGTACCTTTAGCAGTGTTTTTGTTGTAAATTAAAATTGGCTCAAACTCTATAAATAGTTGTTGAAAGAAATGGTTGTTTTCTTAAATTGTAAATATTTGAATATCTTTGAAATATTTGGGCATAATTTATACTCATTGTATAAGTTTTCATTGAAAATAAATGTATGGAAATGTTTTGCATAGAAGTCTGGGAATTATAGTTGAAACAAATCACTTCAAGTTTTAAATAGATAAATAACCCACCAAATTTGAAAAAGAAAAATTTAAAAAAATGATCTACAGTAACTGTTTAGGCTTCACAGAACAACACACAACTTTTCTTGTTTCTGAATCTGAGGGCGAACAAAATGTAGATTTTTGTCATAGTTTTAAGCTTTAGTTTTGCCTGCTTGAGTGATCGGATGCTGTAAGGCAAGGCTTTTAATTTAGCGATCCGTAAGTTTATCTCTGTCTCTCTCTCATGGCACTTTCTACTTTGGGCAGTAAGAAAAGGATGATTGTTGATGTAAACAGTCGTTTTAACAATGAGTGGACTAATAAGTATGTAATGTATTTATATTGCCAAACACTATTAACTCTAAGCCTATGTGTCTTTTGTAGAAGGCGTACAACATGAAAAGACATTATGAAAGTAAATATAGATATTTTGTAACCCAAGTGATTGGACATGACACGTGCGTATCTCAACAGTTGAATCTCTGACAGTCTCTTATCAAAGAGCAAATATTATTCTCATTTGGGCCTTGTCACAACAGTAGAACGGTACTGCGGTGTCCTTGCAAGCAGCCTGGCTAGTAACTAAATAAGACTACATGATGATCATATTAAACAAAGTAATTAGTGAAAAAAAAACAATTGAGAGTGATTTTTTTAAACACGTGCCGATGTCAGATACATCTACAGCTTGTAGAATTGAAATTCTCGTATAAGAAACATTTAACATAATCCCCCTAAACTTGGAACAGTCGGAAACAACATCGATAGCAGTTGATGAGTTTACAGATAGCGCAGGTATCGCTCAGTTAAGCCTATTCAGATGTTATTTCGACAGCAGCCATTTTTGTTGAGAATTGTTAGTGCTACCTCCTGGAAGAAAATGCTACTGGACAAGCTATCTTTGAAAGTAATTCAAAACTTTTTGCTGAAAACAAAATAGATCTACAGAAGCAGAAAATTTGTCTCTCTGTAACGGGTGGTGCTTCTTCCTTGACTCGTAGAGAATGTGGTTAAGTTGTAAGACCGACGGTTTCATCCCATGAAATGCAATCTTTACACTGGATTATTCCTCACTGTATGATATGCACCAGACTTTTGGGTGACTTATTGTATGTGATAGAGATTATCGTGAAAATTATTTACTGTATTAGATCAAAATCCAGCCTTTAGCACCATTCGTTCCAAAAATTATTAGCAGATATGTCTGCAGAATAATATGGTCTCATGCCAGATAGAGGTTGCATGGACCAGATATTTGCATTGCAACAAGTGATTGAGAAATGTATGGAAGAAAGTTTATCATACATTCGTTGATCTGGTGAAAGTGTACGGGTGTTAGACACGCTTGTGTTATGTCTCCATGGTTGTTTAATGTTTTCATGGATAAGTGTATGAGGGCTGCTTGTGAGGACACGGTTGATGTACAAATGGACAATGTGAATGGGAGAGTTTTACCATATTCAGATGATGACTTATTATTGGCTGCGAATGAAGTGACACAGTAATGCATTAAATCGTTTGAATGTGGTGACAGGCAGAACGGATATTCATATAAATGTCTCCAAAACTAAAGAGATAGTTTTTTTTATAAGGTCAAACCAAAAATGGCTGAAAAATTAGTATAAATAAAAAAACTATTAGAATAAGTGAATTATTTTGTGTATCTGGGCAGGATGTTCTGTAAAAATTGAAGAATAGATGGTGAAATTGAGAGATGTGTGACTGCATCTTGGAGAGTATTTGGATGTTTGTGGGCTATTGCAAAGAATGGATTAGTATCAAAAGAGGCAAATATGGTAGTACGTAAATGTGTGTTATCACCAACATTGTTTTATGGATGTGAAGAGTGGGTTTGTTAGGATAAACACAAGGGCAAGGTAAATGGGGTTAGAATGAGATATCTAAGAAATGTATGTGTAAAAATTTGTATGGACAGAGTCAGTAATGAAAGGGTGCTGAAGGAGTGCGGTTTGAAAGGGAATACAATCGATCAATTTGAAAGAAGTGTCTTACGTTTGTTTGGGCATGTTGAGAATATGAGTGTGGATCGAGTGATGAAGCAAATATATGAAGGTAGAGTGTGTGGATCAAAAGGAAGGGATAGGTCATGTAAGATTTGATTAAATGTAGACTAATGTGTGAAAAAGAGAAACTTTAAAGAGTTTTAAGAATAAAAGAGCATGTATGACTCTGTGTATGGATGTTGTTGAAGCAAAGAGAGTATGCAAGGATAGGGAAGTGTGGAGAAAGCTGGTAAATAAGTAGTACATAGTTAAGAGATTAAGTACAGCGTTGTTTTTTGAGCTATATACACAGTTTCTTGCCTACCCTGTAAGGGAACAGCGTGATCAGGTCGGTCTGTCTACACAACACCAAGATCTTCATTCATAATGATATTCATTGGATAAGAAAGTGTGGAGTGCTGAAGAGCTCAAAGATGAGATCTGAGAATAAACATTTGCTTGCTTTATTCTTAACCAAGCATGGCTCCACGGATTCTTGTGCATCATCATTTTCACATTTGAACGCTATCAAGTGCTGGGAAATAAGCCACTGAATCACTCTCACGTTCTTCACACGGTTAAGCAGTACCAAATGACACCAAATTAAATCGTTCATCATCCGGTTGCCCACTTTTTGATAGTTCCTCGGTGTATAATCCTGATTTAACTTTTACAATTGCAAAGCGATCATAGTACTTAATAAATTAAATATTTTAGACAAAATATGACCTTGACCACATACTGAGTGCACAAAAAACAGTCCAGTAATAGCATTAACCAATGAATATCATAATGAAATAATATCATTAATATTAATAATTAATGTTTACCTAAGCATGATCATGAAATAAGATAAATGAACTAATAGACGTTTTTACAGAACTCTGTTGGAAGAAAAGAGCATCACAGTTCACCAAAGAGCATAAATAATATACTTGGTTACAGAAACATATAGAAAGAAAGATCATGGTTTTCCCAAGCCCATCACAAATCAGAGCTATGTCTTCAGAAGTTGTTTATTATTATTATTATTATTATTATTATTATTATTTTTATTATTATTTTGTTACTGCTAGGTAGCCGGTAATCCATACTTGGATTCTTAGCTTTGCTATAGCAACGGTAATAATAGATAATCTTTAGTTTTTTATTCGTTTATTTATAGATTATTTTCGGCTATCTAAATAAAATTCAATTTGTCTTCATTTTGAGAAAACTTTTTTTTTCTTAAAGCTCTTTCATTTATTAAATTCCAAACTTTCAAGTTTTTATGTTAGTTGTAGGAATCCCTATTTACTGCTTCATAATTTAGAAATTTAAGGATCATACCTCAATTGTTTGGGGTTGTTATTATATACCAGCCTGTCTACATTCAATCTTCTACCACACTGTATTAATATAATCACTACAATGCAGCCACTATACGATATCTACAACTGTAATTAAAAAATTAAACCCTAACTCTGCGCCGACCTCATTTGTCACAACCAGTAACTGCAGTTTGTGACCGTTTTGGCGCGTAGAAGGGTCTGAGGATGGTTTTCCCTAAATGGTTTCCCACTCTCTATCCACGCAAAGGTGGGTAGATTACTTCTAAAATGCTTGTATCCATTTAAAATCTTCAGTAGGCTATTTTATGGTTATTTGGACCGGCATTTATTCCTTGTTGAATTTCAGAACGTTGTTGTTTCCATTCAAAACACGAGGAAAACTAGGACTATGTTAGTATTTTTGAAGAATGTTTAACTTCCAGATGATTTATTTCACATACGTAACTCTACATAGTACACTTAGAATTTAAAACATTGCGAAACAAATCTTGCATAACAATTTATATTCATAAATAATTAAACATCAAAAACTGAAAATAAATCTAATAAAATTATCATTTCTTAATTGTTACATACCATATTATTCTTAGTTTAGTCTTGACATCGTTTTCCAGACAGCAAATCAACAAAATTTGGTATGATGTCTTGAGCTGGAATAGTTTTCAAAATTGAAGATTAGATGCTGATCAGTTCTACATAAAGATTTGTAATTTTTAATTAAATAAAACAGAAGTTCACATAAATATGTGGTCCATCAAAGGTAGCAGGGACTGAGATAAGATGCAGGGTTTGGAAACCTTCGCTCTCATGTTTTTATAAACGATATTGACTACAGAGCCGCTACTTGTGGCGGCGGATTGGTCTGTAGACTAAGTAGCCCAGGAACTTAACCGTAAAACCGTGAAAAAAAAAATGGTAAAGCTTAAAATTTGGATTTCGGTCCTATTTGGTATGCTGAAAAACCTATTGAAAATCTCCTAAATTCCCATGTGCTCTTCCCTGTTTTTTAGAGCAAAAATAGCGCAAGTGCAAAAATTCCGACATTTGTTCGTTTATAAGTATGTGGGTCGGTCTCCTGTTATTAAATACAGAGGACGATGACCAATTTGCACAAATAGGGTATCACAGCTGTATTAAAGGGAAGTGAGACGGGGGATTACCTAATTACGAGCATAAGCAACGTAAGTTGCAGCTAAGCTTTGATACAATTTTCACTGACCTTCGGGTTGTTACAAAAACCATTTCCCTAGCTGGTTTTACTAAATACGAACATAAATGAACACAACTTCAAATAAACGTATCATAAATACTTTTGGAGGACACCTACTTTTGAACCAAAAACCGGGCAGTATATTACTCAACATTCCCGTAACTCCGAGTCATTTTGAATTCTAATCATACAGTGTTTGGTTGGGTGTCTTGAGTTGCGATGATAAAACAAGTTATCATTTGTAAAATGTAAAACAATATGTTAATAATAGTTTAAAAATTGTTCATCCTAGTTTCACAGTATAATCCTCAAAACTATCTTCATCCTCCTCGTCTAGTTCAACTTGATGTGTTCATGCAGGTGGTTTCATGACACTGGCCCCACATTATGGAGCGTCTGCACTCTCACTTCTGTGTTGCACAGTCGCCCCTGCAGTTATATGAGATCATGTTCAGAATGCTCTCTGGTGCAGAAGGCAAGCTTGTCGGCATTGGAAGATCAGTGTCGCCGGAGATTCTCCATCCCCAGTCAGTGGCATTCACTGATCGTTCTAGCCATTCTTGGATCTGAAAAATTACATTTGTAAAGGAAATAAGCGAGTTCTCTATAATATGTGGCATATGAAGCGCTACCGTAAATTGTTAGTGATTAAAATTCAACCTTCTAAATTATTTTCTCATCTGGAGATATGTCATGAGACTGTGTTGATAAGTTGCAGCACTTGCTACAGGAAGATTGGCAAGCTCAAAGGAGGATGTAACCTTTTGTCGTGCCAAATTGCGTCCAAATATGTGCACACACAGATCATTCAATATGGTATACTTGTCCCTTTTTTATAGTGCTTTCATGGCTTGTTCACCTGCTGGCGTGATGGCATGTACATTAGCTTCTTGCTGGTTGAAGATTATCACTGTACTTTGCAACTCTTCATTTCGTTGCAGAATATGCCATATTGTTCTTTTCCCTTTTCTAAATATTGTAGATGTTGTGTCACAGCCATTGAAAGCATGTGCAAAAAGAATGCATTCCTTAAGATCACATATTTCTGTAACATTTCCCTATAGTATTACCAGTGGTAGGACTGAAAAATGTAATCTGGATTGCCGTTATTGCTCGTGCAATCAACATAACTAGTACATCAGTATCTGTTCCAATGACCATCACGTTTCTCCCAGCTTCTTCATGTGCAAAGTCGGTAGCAACTATCAATGTGTCAGCATCAGCTCTAGCTTGAAGTACAGAAATGTATGCGTTCCTGAATGAAAAAGTGAGCATTTGGATTAGGTTTGTCTTGTTTTTATGATTGGCAAGGTAATCTGCTTATCGGGATGCTACCATGATACTACAATCAAAAGCCACTTCAGCTACAAGTATCTTGAGGGCCTGGTGTTTCTGTTCTTCCCCCTTAGTAGTACTTCCAACCAGGTAGCCGTCATGTCGGTGAAGGGAAGTACGTATGTACGAAGGTGACATATGCATCTGAAATCTGGCCAGACGTAGCGGGGCGAGGCCAGGTTAGAGTGTGTAGTAAGTATACACTGTCCACGATTGTTGAGGTTTCTTCATTTTTTGTTTGTATCCAATTCTGGAGTAACTGACGCGAAGAGAGCTGCTAGAGCAGACCTATTGGTATTTCTCATGGTTATCTCATTAAAAAGAGATGGAGGTTCGGGTACAAGTTCATATTTTAGGCATGAAATCAAATTTGGGTCAGATCTCATCACGCACAATACAGAATGAATAACATATGTGATTTGATTGGTACGGTTTTATCTCACACTGGATTGCTTAACTGCTGACAATGGTGACAGTCAGCTTCATATCGCCAAACATCATAGCAGCTGCATTATACACAAAACATATTTTTTTTAAAGGTGCAAAGTAAGCATTATTTTAAGAGTTCTGGCTACAAAATGTTAACATTTATATTATAACACATTCATTTCACAACACAAATGGCCATCTATATATATTTTAATAACAAACACTTTGAAAATCGCACTTACTGAAATCACCTGCATACTTCATGCAAATTTATAGGCTGAAGCGAACCAAACCTGTGAGTAAGTCCATCTAGACGTGCATTACTCACATCAATCAGCCCATTCAGGACCCCTAATTTTGAAACTTGCGAAAATACTCGCTATCGAGCAAACTCACAAATCGCAGGCTGTACCAAAACAGAGCTAATTTTGAAAGGTTTCTACTGTCGTGCGATTTGGTGTAGTGTTGTTTCGCTTGAACGTGCCAAAGGATTGAGGCGATGAGATGCCACAACACGCCATTATTCAAGATACATAACTGAAAGTAAACATTATTATTGTATTGAGTGCAACATATACAACGATTTGTTTGGTTTTATTAGGAAACCAACTTCCATTTGCATCCATCTAAGCTGTTGTCTCAACATTTTCTCAGGATATATGAATAGAAGTTCAATATCCACTCTAGCACACTTGGTAGCGTGCTTGTCTGAAACTCAGATGTTCACGAGATTGATCCCAACCCAGTTAAAATATTTTAATTTTTTGTCTGAATTTAAATAACTTTTTAGTAATTAGAATTCAGTAATATATTATTTTCTCAACTATTTTTAAAACATATATGCCCTAAAGGTTTTACTATGCTAATAATAATAATAAGCTTGCTTAGCCTTAGTTTAAAATGTGTACATTTTTATGTCATAAAACCCATTAATTTAATTTTTAAATAATCGCATACATAAAAAATTTCAAAATTAATGTAGTCCTACCGTTTTTAATTTACTACCTTTTTTAATTATTTTTAAGGACTATTATATTAGTCTACGTAGGCTCAAATACCTTGTATACTTCTATAAAAATATTTTAAACAAATTATATGCTTACTAATACAATCATTAAAAAAAAATGGAGATGATAGGATTTGAACACGTTAATTCTAGATTGTGAGAACGTCACTCTACCGACTCAGCCAAATTGACGGATAAGTAAACTTGAAAAAATTATAATGTATAATTATGTTTTCACCCAAACAAATATTTTTATTAAAAAATTGCATAAAGTGTACAAAGCAATCATATTTTTTCCTTCTGTAAACCTATTTTGTACAATGGTAGGTTTATTTAAACAAAATCAGTCTCAGAAAGCTGCAACCTAAGAGGGGGATGGCATACATTTTTTTTTATTTTATGCTCTACTCGACAGACAAGGCCTGATTCGCACGGTGTGAGGTTGGCGAGTAGAATCCGCTCGCTATTCGATCGTGTGACGTCAGTTTTCGCAGCGCAGACGTTTCAAAATTAGGGGTGTGTGCAATATGAGAGAAATATGCTAGCGACTCGCTACTCGCACGTTTCAAAATTAGGGGTCCAAGCAGGCCCTTTTTTCCGACTGTCTTCAGTAGAACCACATATCACATCACACACAGATAACACTCAACGAACGAACACACCCTTCATGTGGAGGTCACCACGTGCGTATGATGCCAAGGCCGTAGCCAGGGAGGGGTTTTGGGGGTTCAAACCCCCCGTGAAATTTTATGAACAGAATATATATGGCTTTAT
>CABFWB010005263.1:0-34317 GCA_902151455.1 Timema bartmani | reverse complement strand
GTCTATAATCGATTTATAGTGAATAGTGAAATAGTTCACAGTGCATAAAGTTGATTTAACTTTAACTTTTCTTATACGTTATGCACGAGTTGTGAAACGATATTCTCGCGGAAAAATCTAGCCAATAGGATTTGTGGAAAACATAATTCGATATTTTTCAAATATTATTTTATAAGTTAGAAGTTGGTTGCCATATTGGGCTTTAATTATCGTCAAATAGTTTTATATTGTGATTTTAACTTGAAAATGAGTGAAAATGAAAGTGACAATGACTATACGGTTGAATTTACAGAAGATGGTTTTGTGTCTGTTGCTTGGGGGAGGCACCCCGCACCTCCTATTAATGTAGTTTTTGTACTTGCTTTGGTCACTTGGGAATTTTTATGGTTTAATACACCAGGAGTTGGAAAATTCACTGTCTAAACCCACATAACCCCCCTCCAAAAAATACATTTCATGCAACGCCCTTGTACTCTAGCCTCATTTCATTCAACCACTAAACCAGATTGTCCTCAAATGAAGATAAATAATTCAAACATATTATTAAATATAGAAGGATGGGTTCTATAAAATTCATTTACCCGTGATGATAAAAAGTCAGAAATGAAATTCTAGATGGTCTGCCATTAAATGCTAAATATATAAATTCAGATTAATACTATTTAGTAAACAGTACCAATATTTATCTCTGATTATAATACAGCTAGTAAAATTGGCGTGTTAAAGGGAACAAGAATATTATATTTGTAAGTATGAAAATTATTTTGAAGACCAACGATTGACATATCCATATAGGTAGTATCCTTAAAATACCATGCGTGCAAGGAGATCACCTCTCAAACAAATGACAATCGTTATGAATGTCTTATTAACTACGTTGCATTATAAACCTTAGTAATTTTCTTATGAATTGTGCACTATACACTATGCGCTATTCACTATTACTTATGAGTTATGCATGAATATAAACTAAGCCTAACAATCGATATGTTGTTGCAAGTAATATTACTACAGTAATTAATTAAATAATATTTAGGGATGATAGGTACTATCAATAATTGTCTTGGCGCTTAAGTCAAATATAGTATTTGAAAAATGTCTACTTGAATGCGGGAAACAAACCTGGGATCATTATAATGATGGAAGTACCAAAGTACTACCTTTAAATCTCATTTTTTAAATAATGAAACGATATTGAAACTTTATAGACTCTATGCAAGAACGAAATGAGTAAAAGTGAAAGATGAGTGGTATTGATTTGCCTCGGTATTGAGACTTCTGCAAGAACGTACCCTCTAATATAGCTAATTAACACCACTCACACTTTCGAATCTGAATTAATATTTTTTAAATCCACTCAAAAATCACACTTCTCATTCACTCTTCATGTTTGCTAATTTCATTCTTGCATTCTGCCTTATCCCTTTATTGAAAGAAAGACTCTTAATTTTCGTATTAAGATAAGTAATTACCCTAAACGCTACTCATCAGGATTAAATCAAAAATCCCCTCAGATGCTATTAGCTAGATGGTAAGACTGATTGATGCCTTAGTCCCTTCATACATCAATACATTTTTTAAATAATAATATATAGCCATGTTTATATGATCAAATTTTATCAAACAAATAATTACCATGTAATTTATATTACAGAATTTTAAATTTTAATTATCTTACATCGATGAGCAAATGATTAATTGTAATTTGTATGTTATCATTTGTTGTGAGTTTTTTATTCACTAGTTATCGCATTCGGGATAAAATAATTATTGTCTAACAATAAAATGTAAATTTGGAGGTTCAAACTTCTCTTCTAAATTTAAATTGCACGTGCGCTATTCCGCAACGACACTAACGCTATTTGGCTTCAATGTCTGATCACTGGAACTAAAGAGTAGCCATACCCCTATATCTTAGACTCTGGCAATGACGCAAATATTATATTGGGAATTTTTTCTGTATAGAAACATTTATATACGTAAAACTATAATACAAATAAATTATTCTTCTGTCGATTGATGTGTAGCTTTAATTTAAAAATTGCTCACTACAATTTAATAATTTATTAAGCTGTAGTAACCAAGCTAAACAGATATAACACAGTTTTTTCTTTCTTGAATTTTGCAGTTAAAATTAAATTAGTTAAAAGTTTCTTTAATAGACATAATATTAATGTTGCTTATGTTTTCTTTAATTTCTTTGATCTTTACATTCAAGTTAACAGAATCTCTGTAAAAAGATTTTTTCACAAACAGAATCTCTGTTTGTAAAAAAGATTTTTTCACATCAAGATAGTAAAACGGACTGTTGTTTTCATATTCAAAAATCAATATCCTTTGCTCTAAATTTTACTTGCAATAAATGGCAGACATGCTCTAGCTATTTTTATGATATATATTATGAGATTTCAAATACAATTAAGGTATGATATTATTTTTTAACATTTTTCCCAATAAAAACTACTTCAACCTACATTTCCTTATACAATGAAATTGATACCCTTAACACCTAAGTACTTGCTCGGAAATATGTTACACCAATCATATTTTTATTTATTAACATTTCTGTTTGAGAGAGCCATGCGACTTCACCTAGATAATTACATTATTCCATTGGATTATAGAGAATTGCTAAAGTAAACAAAATTACAGTGGATTATACTAAATTACTAAAATTAACAAATATGTTTAGGGATACTGTAACTTAGCAGGTTTTCATTAGGCCTTATAGCAATAAAAACATAGCAAGAATAGGCAACATTAAAATACTAGGCCGTATACCAAAGAAAGTATTTAACCAGTAACAGACTATTTGACAATAATTAATGGGAATAACAATATAGCTTGACAGTAAGGTACACACACCCCAAACAAAAAGGAGTGTTAAGTGGCAGATTTTGTTGAAAAATTTATAAAACAGTTCTAAGACAAAAATAGTGATTTTAACATAGTGTTTTTTAAAGTTAGAGAGGACATGTTCATTGTGATGATGATTAGGCCCCTATATTCATATTGCTTGTTACATCCAATGCATCACAAGAAATCAGAAGTACTTTACTTTATAACTCCAAATTAACTTAGCCAAAATAACTTAATTATTTGTACACACATTAACATAGGGCCTACAAAAATATATCTAGGACTATTCCAGAAGGGAAGAGGGTGCAAGGTTAGATCACTCATTCATATACATGTTTGTTTAGTAATGTCCATACAAATTTTGACTTTTATATTATTAAATGGACAAGACCATACCACCTTAGGTGGCCGCATGGTCTAAGGCACCATTCTCGCAATAGATTAGACGGCCAATGACAGGAAGATCCAGGTTTGAATTCTGGTCGGGTGTATTGGGGGCTATTTTTCATAAATGGTTTACCAATCTGCATGTGAATGCAGGTACACTTCCTCAAAATTCAACCTCTCTCATCCCTAACTCATTAGCATGATGATTAGGCTACATATGCATATACCATGTTTAACAGATAGTAAGACGTGATGCTAAAAAAACTTCCCTCCTTTTTTACTTTATAGCTTATAAACAAACTTCTAGAAGAAGCTCAATTTTCTTTTAAATTTAATTCATTTAATAACATTTGTATTTTGTTTGTTTTAAAAAGAATGTGTGGCCGTTGTTTCTA
Source organism: Timema bartmani (assembly GCA_902151455.1). Taxonomy (NCBI): domain Eukaryota; kingdom Metazoa; phylum Arthropoda; class Insecta; order Phasmatodea; family Timematidae; genus Timema; species Timema bartmani. Next base: position 30,676 of record CABFWB010005263.1, on the reverse strand, counting down.
AACATATGAACAATAATAGTTGGTAGGCCTATAGTTAAATGCAGCAGTAATATATGTAAGCTCTAGTATAAGCCTACACATAATAATATGTGTTTGTGATCTTAACAGCTAGCTTCTAAAAATTAATATACTGTAACATTGAGTGTTCTAATACAATTTTAATATATATACGCTACAGTAGGTACCTACCTAAAAATCAAGTTATAAGTATTCAACCTCAGTGGGTAATGTTCTAACGTTGGGACCTGATGTTTGTGGGTTCAAGCCCAGCCGAGGTCGATGGATTTTTTTATCGTTAAAAATCTGTAGAGCAACTTCCTTTGGAGGGGAAGTAAAGCCGTCAATCCCATGTAAAGAGAACCCTGAAAAGGCCCTTTCACTCTCACTCATTGAAAGTCTCGTGTGTTGATATAATCAGTCGGTTCAGAAAGTGCATGTTAAATACCTCGAATAAATAAAATAAAGTTAAAAGTAACACTCAAAGGCCTAGCTGGAAAAGTGTTCACATTCATTAAAATTGAAACTTTTTTGAAATTAGCATAGGTATATTCTATATTTTATTAGAAAACCTATCAACTTAGGAATTAATTTAAAAAAATGTGTAACTTAAACTGGAATTGGAGTAGGGAGCTTGGTATGTAATATTTAGTCTAGGTGGACATTTAAATGTTGGACAGTGCAATACAGAGCTGGAAGAAAAATGAAGGACACTTGTTTGTGTGATGGCTAGCTCACAATATATGGACTTTAACTCTGACTCAAATGCTGATGCAGAAATGAAAAGTTTGCAAATGTTGCTGTGTGATTTGAAAAAAATAAATGGTATGGTGCATTACACAGACTTTCTCTATTTTATCTTAAAATAGAGATATTTATTAAAAACTCGTAAAATTAAGTGAAAGGAAGTGATAAACATTGTTGCTGAATCACTCCATCAAATAGCATAAATGAAATAATATTTGATAGCCTGTAGAAACAATGAGAAAAGAGGAACATACTCTGCTCTTCAAAGAGAATAACAATCAATTTCAATAATTTTCAAACTTTCATAAATAAATTAATATATAGCCTATAATTATATATATCATATGTTTATAACTCTAGCTTCATAGGCCTTATAATCTAACTTAAGGCACAACATCCAGTCTTCAGCCATTAATTCATCACTGTGAAAGCGTAAAACCACATTTCACCAACGATAAATTTTTCGGCCATGCCGAGAATTGATCCCAGGACCCTTAGCTCAATAGGCAAACATGGTACCGACTGAGTTAAGGTGTCAAACTAGTTCAGGAACTATTGGTTTTATAAAATATATAGTTCTAAAAGATTTTTATTTTTAATAGTACTACAACTTTTACAATGATAAGTTATTTCATATCTGAAATAGCTGAGGAGATATGATCCAAACTAAAAACTTCTGCATACAGGTATTAAAAGTACGTACCCTCAAAGTCAAGTTGCCATCCTTTATTTTGTAAAGTTAAACAATGCTTGGATACAAAATGTAATCAAAATCGTTTGAGTGGATTTTGAGAAAATCATTTTTTTTCTCTTTTTGCCCTTCAATAAACTACCCTTAATTTTAGGGTTGGATATCAAACTCCGAAAATTCCTCATAGGAACCTTATGAAAAACCTAAGATACAAAGTTATATCCCGATTGGTAAAATGGTACAGCTTTATTCCAAGCTACAAACAGACGGCATCACAAAAATCACATTTTCGGTTTCAGGTGGGCATGAAATGTTGACATTTACCAAAATCTCGAGTTCACTTTTTGATGGTAAAAATACTTCTCCTAGGGGTGGTAGGGAGAAAGTAATAACTAGATGGGAATGTGAAGATGTGGAAAAAATAAATATGCATGGTGAATTTGCCTTGACATTTAAAATTTGTATATACAATATTTAGGCCTAAGTTACTAATTATTTCAGACAGAATAGGCAACAGTAGGTGACCTGGCAGTCTAGGGGTAAGGTGTCAGACTTCCGTGCTGGGGGTCCGGGGTTCAATCCTCATTCCTATCACAGATTTATCAGATTGCCAAACCCTTCCTTCACCTGTGATAACATGTGTATTAATCACAACTTGTGAATGTGTGGAATGCCAGGTCCTCCACCGTGGTTCGGATTCCACGTTAAACTGTAGGTCCTCCATTTCATCTCACAATCACCCTACCATTACACATTAGGCCTAGCGTAAGTATGTATACCAGGTAGTAATATGTGGTGCTAGTAATGATGATTATGATGATACATTCAATTATGTCCATAATATCATCAAAAAAAATTTTTTTTTCCAAAGGATGCACTGCCCAAACACTTATTGAAAGTAAAGAAAAACTCTGTTTTCCAGTCAGTATGTGGCAAGTAGGAACAGGCTACTTAGGAAACTGCCTAACCACAACTAGAGGTAGGCTTGCACTGCGCTGCCCTGCTCTGTACTACCCTAAGCCATCATGTTCCAGCTACCATTCATTAGCACTATTTACAAAAACCTGCCCTGTGTTGCATCTCCTGCATTAACTTCGCTTCAATGTGTGCCTAACCTATAACAAAAACTACTAAAGCTACATCCATAAACCTATATTTTCATGTAAAATTATATGTTCTACATCACTGGCACCCAAGTCCAAAAAAAGGGTGTTGCAATTGATATCCTGACTCCCCGGGAAGCTAACAAGTGAGGGGGAACATTCATTGCATTGAAAAGCTATTTAGGAGTGTGTTTTACTTTCCGCCCCCCTACCCCCAATCCCCCATGTTTCTCCAATAACTATTTGCCTCTACTGTCACCCACACTACCCTTTTTACCGCAAAAACCCGCTTCAGTGGCCACATGGTCTAAGGCGCTACTCTCACAATAGACTAAATTGCCGATGATGGGGAGATCGTAGTTTGATTCCGGTCGAGTATACTGAGGGTGGCTTTCCCTAAATGATTTCCATGCTCTCTCGCCACACAAATGTGAGTACACTTCCTCCAAATTCAACCTTCCTACTCCTTAACCAATTGCCGTAATTAGTACATAAGCGTACAGCCAGAACGAGTAGTCATACTTGTTGCTTTAAAAAAACTTTGCCGCAACACCTTGACCCCAGGATAGGCACCACTCCTCTGCATTTATAAATTTTGAAAAATCATCACACTACATATAAAATGACACCAATATATTATACTTACATAATCATGCCATTCCCTTTCAGAGTAGGCAAAAACTGTGAATATAGCTCAAAAAACAACTTTTTACTTAAACCATCCTCACTAACTTTCTCCACACTTCCCTATCCTTACATACTTCCTTCACTTCAACAACATCCATACACCGACCAATACATGCTATTTTATTCTTAAAACTCTTAATGTTTCTCTTTTTCACATATTCAACACCATCTAGCCACATCTTACATGGCCTACCCCTTCCTTTTGATCCATACACTTTACCTTAATATATTTGTTTCGTCACTCGATCCATACTCATCATCTCAATATGCCCAAACCATCTTAAGACACTTCCTCCACATTGACCTATTGGATTCCCTTTAAAACCACACTCCTTCAGCACCCATTCATTACACACTCTGTCCATACGAGTTTTTACACATACATTTCTTAGATATCTCATTCCAACCACATTCACCATGCTCTTGTGTTTCTCCTGACAAACCCATGCTTTACATCCATAAAACAACGTTGGCGTCAACACACTTTTATATACTGCCATCTTTGCGTATTTTGATACTAACGTACCTCATTCTTTGCAATAGTCTACAAACATCCAACTACTCACGGAGATGCATTCATCCATCTGTCGATTTCACCATCTATCCTTCAATTTTTACAGAACATTCTGCCCAGATACACAAAATCATTCACTTGTTCTAACAGTTTTCCATTTATACTAAGTTGACAATCATTTCCTGATCCGTCCTTATAAAAAACGAGTAGGCCTACCTTAGTTTTGGAGACATTTATACGAATATCCATTCTGTCTGTCGCCACACTCAAATGATTTAATGCATTCTGCAAATCACTTTCCTTCTCAGCCATTAATACAGCATCATCTGCATATAACAGCACACATTCACATTATCCGAATGTACACCAACTGCGTCTTCACATGCATCCCTCATACACTTATCCATGAAAACATTAAACAACCATGGAGACATAACACAACCTTGTATAACACCCTGTTCAATGTCAAACCATTCGCTCAAAGCTCCATCCACCTTATTGCACGCTTTACTTCCATCATACACCGTCTTAATTGCGTTTACTAACCATGCATCCACACCATACTCTCTAAGAACATTCCATAACATACTCCTATTCACCCGATCATACACTTTCTCCAGATCAACAAATGCAAAATAAACTTTCTTTATTACTGCCATACATTTCTCAATCACTTGTTGCAATGCAAAAATCTGGTTCATGCAACCATATTGCACACCCCAAATCTTGCCCACAGTTCTTTCATGCACTCTCTCAATTAAAACTCTCCTAAAAACTTTTCCTGGAATAGGCCTACTCAACAAACTAATTGCCCTATAAATCTTACATTCACACTTACTGCCTTTGTCTTTATACAAAGGAACAATAACAGCATTCTTCCAGTCATTAGGAAAGTTCACAATCCCATCACACACAATGACCAACTCAAACAATCTGGCAAGTAATACACACTTAAGCACACCCAAGCACACCCCCACACTTAAGCATTTCACTTGTGATCCCATTTCCCCCCTGCATCTTTACTATTCTTTAACATTTTAATAGCTGTAAACACCTCAGCCTCATTAATTCTTTCACTCCTTATAACATTTTCCCTATTTTCTGCTACTCTAACCACATTTCCATCATACAATTGCTCAAAATAATTAATTTCTCCATCACTCTCATATACCGTTTTCATCCCAGATCATCTCACCATGTTCATTCTGAATGCCATAGGTTGTTCCTTGCACTCCTGGTTTCGTTTTCTTTACCCACTTCCAGAACAGCTTCTTACTACCTTCAAACTCACTCTGCATTCTTTCTCCTTCTTTTAATCTAATTTGTTCTTTACTCTCCTTTACTACTGTTTTTGCCTTAATCTTTATCTCGTTGTATGTGTCCCACAACCGCTTATGTTCTGTTTCACTATTAACAGCAATCATTCATTTTTATGCACCTTTCTTTTCTGTCACAGCTTTTTTCATTTGTTCATTCCACCATGCTTCTCTTTTTAAGTTTCCCACCATCGCTGATCCATACACATCTTTTGCGCACTCAATTACAACCTCTTTTATTCTGTTCAAAGCTTTTTCAATAGCAATATCATTTATTTCAACACTCCATTCATGCTCTTGTACAGTTAATTTTTCGTCCAGCAAACTTTCATATTTTGCTCTCACACTTTTATCCTGCAACTTTTCCACTTTCACTCTTATTTGCTTACTACTCTTGCGCTGCAAAATTCCTACCCAATTCAACTCTAAAATCACTAAAAAGTGATCCTTTTCACATTCAGCTCCACACACAGCCCTAGTATTCTTTACTAAACTTCTCAGTCTCTCATCATACACCACAAAATCAATTATTGTTCTTGAATTGCCCCTTTGCCATTCATACACTTGAATATCTTTGTGCTTAAACCATTTGTTTGACACAAATAAACCTTTTTCTAAGCACAGACTCACTAATTCATTACCATTCTCGTTTACCCTGGCATCACCATACCTTCCTAGCACTCTTTCTGAATTCTCTCTTTGGGTACTCACCCATCCATTCATATCTCCTAACACAATAATTCTTTCACCAGTTCACATGCATTCAAGACTTCATTGAGCTCATTCCAAAACTCCGCTCTCACATACTTGTCTTCACCTTCCACCGGAGCATAACCAGCAACCAACATAATTCTACGAATACCTATTTTCGTACGTACTGTAATGTATACTTTTGTAAACCCTTAGATTATGGTTATTCTCCCTCTCTCAACTAATATATATGCTTCACATATTTATTAGTTTATCTTTGATGTGTTTAATTCATTGTGTTGTAAATTTGAATCGAGCAGGAGGTCTTCAATCTCCGCTAGAATATTGTTTTCTCTGTGGTGCATGTGCATTCTTTGTTCATGTTTTTTTTTTGTTTTGTTTTGTGTACGCGTCCCTGACTCCACTCCAGTCTGGTCTCGAGAGATATTCGGTCGCCATGTTTCTTTTTTCTCTTTTCGGAGTTTTACTATGAACAAAACATTACAATTGTGGGGAAATTATTATTTAATAAAAATGCTTTGATGACCATGTTTATTTTTCTTTTTTCGGAGTTCGACTATGAACAAAACATTACAGTACCCATAGAAGTCTAAAGGACACCAACTCATATCTTCTTACAAACAGCTTAGCTGTTGGTCTTAGGATTAAACCTACTTCCTGACTTCCCTTTACCCATTCATCAACACCTGACCACAATGCCAGGATACCATCATTTGTCTTCAAAACATCTTTCCCTTTCCGCTTGGTTTTACCTACCTACACACAGATTATCAATTTTTCTTCCAATCATTTCCTCTAACAGTTCATTCTCTTTGCCACACACTCCTTTCACATTCCACGTTCCAATAGTCTATATTATCACCAGTTTGGTCATCCAAGGCTATTCTTTACCAGTTTCTTGTAGTAATTTTAAATAGAGTAGGCCAGGTTACTAGCCTTGATCGTATCCACACCCATGACATTATTTGCTACTTACGGTAAGAATGCTGTACCGATCCGTGTTGGCACATTTTAGCCAGTATACAAGCACAACCTTTGTTCAGTATTACCCTGAGCTCGCTTGCACTATTCTTGCAAACCATTATCCCTGCCATAGAGACTGCCTTGCTGGCCAGTATACCGTTGCTCGTGTCAATACCACTAGGAGGTAAGACGATGCACCGACACATATAAAAAAACCATATCCTAGTGTATCTTTTTTTTATAATCTAAACTATTATTTCAAACATTTCAAACATTTTAGCAGATTGATTACTTCATTTTTTGTTTTCAATTCATGCAATGCACTATAGTGAGATTTTGTTGATGCTTTCTGAGGTAAAAAAAAGTATAAAGTCCTGGCTAGTTTTTCACAATCCATGCAAGATGGATGATAAAAACTGATACAGGAGTTAGGATATTACATTTTGCATTATATGGTTAATTAGTGGGCATATAATACCTAAAAACAAACTGACGGCATTTCATTAAAATATTGAATATAATAATTATTGCCATGAGTAGCAAATCTGTGCAGCCTGGTAAAGAAGGTTGGTCACAGTAGGCTAGAGTAGACATGTTCTATATGCTTTCCTAGCATTTCATTATTTTATCCATGCATCTTAAAAAGAGGGGAAAGGCTAGTAAAATGGCATTGATCTGAAGGCCACACAGGGACACATTAGTGTAATAACTTAAGTTTGAGTTCCTGAACTATACCAAAATGCTGGCCATTACATCCCGTTCCATCACATGAAGCCAGGATTTGGTGGAGGGATTTTCCAGAGCTTTCCAACGAGGTCAGAGTCATCAACTGACAGGGATTGGTGGCCTAAACAATAGAGGGTACGATGAGGGTGGGTTGATAAATCCTTGGAACTGTTTCTCATCGTGAGCACCAGATGTTCTGCTGATTATGGATTTGGGTAGTTTATCACTTATAAAGAACCTCTGTCTCAGCTTCCGGTATGCTAGATATGCACTTATGATAAGGCTGGACCGCTACCGTCCCAGTCTAGTTTAGAGGGATTCCTTAATGTCATTGCCACACTAAGGTTGTATCGCTTTGTGCTTGCACATAACATACCACATTGTCTTTGATGTTAATTTATTATTGAGCTCCTTTTATGCATAACAGTATCTATGCTCATGCACCAAACTGTGTACAAATACAAGTAAATCTCTTGTTACCTAATCTTATTTGGACTTTTTTCTTTGAATAGGTGGTGCTATATTTTTTAAATTATTCTTGCAGTAGACTAGACCACCAATGATGGGAAGATCAAAATTCGAATATCATTCGGGTGTATTGAGGGTGGTTTTTCCAAAATGGTTTTCCAATCTTTCTCTCTCTCCATGAAAACGGGTACACCTTCTCTAAATATAACCTACCTAATCCCTAAAACTATTAGCATAATTAGTATACAAGTGTATAACCTAAACAGGTTGTAAGATGCAATGCTAAAAAAAATTAATAAAATAAAAATAAATTAACTTATTTTGACCGGTAGGTTTGATGATCAGGATAGGTTAAAAGACTTTGGCTCTAAAGACTGAAGTTCAGTTCGTGGGGTTAAAAAACTTATTCTACCATAATGTTCTTAGTGTTTTCTCATTTTGTTTTCAGAAACAGCTGTAATGGGCCTATGGGACAAACTAGTTAGCCTTTTAGGGTTCAAAAAGAAAGAAGTAAATGTTTTAGTTATTGGTTTAAATAACAGTGGTAAATCAACTGTCATAAACCATTTCAAAAACGAAGAAGAGAGAACTGTTGACATAGTACCAACTGTGGGGTTCAATGTTGAAAAATTCAAAAGTAAGTTGTATTTGGTTGTTGATTAAATTTTGATGAATAGTCATTTTTATGTAGCACTTATGAGATATCACACATTATGATAATGTTTAATTTTTGCACATAGGCTTTTTTGGTCAGTGTTTGTGTAAAACGCTATCCCAATTTTCTTCTTACGCATGGATTGACAGCTAGAAAAATTGACTATGTTCCCATATTCAAACATCAAGTCATGCATTCTGCAACTGTGACTTTTGATAGATATCAATTCTTATAAAATAACACAAATAATATATTAAAATGTTATCACCTGCTTCGGTAGCCACATGGTCTAAGGTGTCACTCTTGCAATAGACTGGCCCAATGACAGAGTCAGGGCTCCAATCTCGGTCAGGTGTAATGAGAATGGTTTTTCCTAAATGATTTTACACTTTCCCTCCTTGCAAGTGCTGGTACACTTCCTATGTATTCAACTGTACTCATATTTAACATATTAATGTAATTAGTACCTAAGTGTACACACCATATTTTTTAAAATAAAATCACTAGTTTACAAGCTATAAGCAAATATATTTAAAAAAATAGATGTCTGGGAAATGGAGAGCTAAAAATTTACAAAACTTAGTACACCTCAGATAATTAGAAAAGTCTTAAAATTAGAAACTCTAAAATGGGGGCAGACTTTAAAAATTTAAAAACTAATAGAAAAAATTGTAAAAACTTGATTGGCCAAACATCTCATTTTGATCGAGACAGTGCCATTGTTTGCTGTCTTGGCCATTCTATCTTTTTAGTAAAAATTCCATTTTGGTAACGTTTTTATAAAAACTTTAAAATATGCTTAAATATTGGCCAATCATATCCCATAATCAATTTTGCATCAATGGCTGATTTTTTATGTACCAGCCATTTATGTAACCATCAGTGAATGTATGTTGATCGAGATTGACATTTGCTCATTGAATAAATAGTATAACTTTAAAGGCAATGAACTATTCAAAGAAAAGAAAAAATATGTATTGGCCATACTTACGCAGCTCAGATCGGTTCTCTAGCGTTAGTTTTTTTCTGTGTGCTTGTCGATTCCAGCATATGCATGTAGCATATTCCTGAAAGACCGAAATTTGTTGCGTACCGTAACTTCATTTGAAAAATGCTCATGGTATGATCATGATGAAATGCAATCCCCTTCTACATAGACATAAATTTGTGTGTGGGTTCTGCGAAGAATGATTGTAGGCTCAATATTTTTATGTGATCAAACATTTGGATTGATTAAAGTCCTACTCTTTATGAACATTCTGCCCCTCCCCCCCTATTTATGTTTCAAGGAATTGTAATCAATTTAGTTATAACAATTTCCTAGACTACCGTACTTCCTGGTGGGTGAGCTAGAAAATTGTTATTTTCTAAAGGAGACAAAATAAACCTAAAAATTAACAAACACCAAAGATATTCAATATGGGGATGAATTTGTGTAGTGATTAAACTGAAACAACCTTAACCTACCATACCAGGAAGCGTGAAAAAAGTCAAGGAGTTTCAAGAGAATAATAGTATTTATTTATTTGATATGAGTAATGGATGATACATAATAGAAAATACAAATGTAGCAATATTGCTTAAAGTTTGTTAAGTCAAAGTTTGAAGTTAAATTAAATATATTATAAGAGACCAAAATGACTAGCAGGTCCCAAGCCAAAAACTTCACTATAAACATTATGTCCAATAAATATTAAAACTGACTAGAGTTTAAAGTTGAAGACTTCAATGTACATATATTTTCCAGTTTCTATAGGTATAAAGTGGAAGACTTTAATACAGACATATTTAACCTTTAATGTGAAAATAGACTAAGCTTTAACGTGAGAAGTTTTAATGTAAACACATTTTTCCAAGAAAATTGACATGACTTTAAAGGAAAGACATTAATATAGAAAATGGCGTCCTCATAAATATATATCAGTCAGCCAACTGCCTATGGCCATTATAAATGATGAGACGTCGCCAATATACCAAGTTTACTCGACAACTCAAAGATAAGTTAATTAACATTGCACCAAAACTTTACAATACCATATATATATATATATATATATTTCCCAGAGCACACTAACGTAAAAACCATAATATCAGCTGAGCCCGCCAATAACGGCGTAAATACCCCGGGCACAGTAATGTCTTGGATCCCAAGATTATGTAGTATATTTATAATACAGTTTGCCAGCCTCCCGAGCTAACGATCTGACAAACGACGCAATAGAGTAGTGAGTAATACAATACAACATCATAAGGACGTCTTACAACCTCAAATAAGCTAGCATGTTATCTTGCAATAAACACAGAGTCAAATTAAATACCCGTACCCAATGTAAATAAACATAAAATATGCAGCCAAAGCTAGCATCCCTGAAATATATTCATTTTCTAAAGTTGCAAATGATTTAACAAAGGCAGTAAGAGCGCGACTATAAGTTCGCCGACTGGCGGCGAGAAAAGAAAGTTTACCCACGAACAAAGTTTTGGTTCCCCAAACAATTAAATAGAAAAATGTGGCTAGAAATTACCCACGTCGAAACCCCGAAGAAACCCATTCGAAAAATTAGCAATCATATTTAATACGCCCGAAACAATAATTTAGAAAAGATTTCCCCATTTTATGCCGAAATAGAATTTTGGATAATGCAATTGAGTTTAAGCTTAATCCGGCGCTCTCACCTTAGAAGTCAGTGGTACAATGAGTAACCATGTAAAAGATACATCGCAATATATAGTCGTCACAAATACCAGACATACCCACAAAGAGAGGGAAAGAGGGAGGGAGAAAATGGAGTGGAAGAGGGGAGACAAGCAGCGCTTAGGAGGGATAGTGGCGACTCTAGGAACTGCTAGAAACTCGGAGAATCATAAAGGTGGAAGAACCGGAAACTCCACTGGTCAAGTTGCATCCTTCGTTTGTTTCTGGGCGGGGCCTCCAACACGAGTGGACAGTTGGGCAGTATCTCCATTTAGTCAGTGGGATATTGTTCTAGGGAGAGGATGTCGCAGCACGTGTGCTCCAGTGTTCACGTTCAACAAGGCCGAGGGTGTGTGTACTCCCATTCGATTGAGTTAGTTGTTATTCTTTTTGTAACATCGTTACAAAACATTTAAAAATTGAAGCGAAATTTGTGCCTATGCCAGAGTAGTTAAAATAAACATCATCTTATGACATAGCCCGGTAAACCATTACACTCTTTGGTTAACCTTGAGGTTCCTACTTAAAAAGCTTTGTATAGCAGTGTCTATTATTTTCATTTATACTTTTTGATAAAATGTGAGGCTCTTATGTTTCTGTAACAATATATATTATTTTGTTTCACCTATTTTATGTTCACTCTTAGGCAAAAATTGCTTTTCTATTAAATGCATTCATTTGTGCACTCAGTTTGTTGCTATACACATTGGCTGGATACTTTTTCGTTACTTTGCATAATGGTTTTGGGATTGTCATAGTTACTGTACAAGGATACATTAAACTAACGATGGCAGCTGGATGTTTGATGTTCGATGTTCTTACTTGATATAGCTTTGATGCGGCTACCTATAGCTCCATTTTTAGGTAAAGGAATGAGACAGTATATGTGATGTGCTGTAATATTTATTTTAAAAGGCTCTAAATGGTGCAAATAAGTTGCCTTCACTAAACATAAGAAAACTGAGTTCTTGTACTAAAAATAATAATAATAATAAGAATACACTTGTATTATTACTATTATTAGAGTTAACTAATAAGATTTATATTTCAATTGTCTACCAACAGTAGTGTGCATACGCACTACAGACATTCATAAATCCCGTATTATTTAAGAAGTGGTTTGCTATTTAAAATATGGCTTGCATCAAAATAAAGGCAAATGGTAATGTCCCTATGGAATTAACAACATATATTTTAAGTTTTACTGTTTTAAAAAATTTCATCTAAAATGGAATTAGCTTATTTTCATTGACAGTATATTGAAATTTTCCACTTCTCTTAACATAGTTACCATTCTTCAGTCATTTTTCACCAAGATTATAAAAGGAAATAAAAAAAAAATCATGGATGGATTTTATGTATATAATGCTTCAGAACTACCATTCTCATAAGAACTACTGCAGTCTAAGGATGTATCCCATCAATTAGGTGGTACCCTTAACACTAGAAACAAATATAATGAAATAAATTAATTAGTGTCCAGATATTCAATCATTTAGATATTTGTTTAAAACTATCTGCTCCAGTGAGCATGCAGACTAAATGGAAAGCTAATCTAGTCTGGTTTGCAAGTGACGGGAAGGTCATATCTCAGAAGGGTGTATTAAGGGTGTTTTTCCTCAATGTTTTCAATCTCTTCCTCCACCTGAATGTTTATACGTTTCTTTTTAATTATATCTTCCCCATCCCTACCTGTTAGTGTTATTAAATGCGTATAGTCTGGATGGGTGGCAAGACGCTGACCAAAATGAAATAATTGTTTGGTTATCATCATATTATATTTTTAGCTGAATGTTCAAAAGTAGTAAATATAAAATTATTTTAGAGATGACAACAAATATAGACAGATAATAAGCTAGGAGGGCAAAGACATGTCATGCTCAAGCAACCATATGTGGGTCTAAGTTTTTAATTCAACTCTGCTTTACAAGATTATTAAAAAAGATGGGAAGGAGTTTTATAGCAATAATTTATAAATAAATAACCTATCAAATAAACAGAGTATAATATGTGAATTTAATCTACCCTAGTCATAAAAAAAACTTTTTAAGAGATTTATGTTTGTCTATTTAGATATAAAGGCCTTATCCTAGGTAGGAGATTTAAATGTTATTATTCTAGGACAGTAGGAAGGATGGTTTAGAAAATGAAAACCTATGTTTCTGTGCTCAACATTGATAGTATTTTATTATAATGTGTTTCGGTGGCCTCATGGTCTAAGGCATCACTCTTGCAACAGACTGGACTGCCAATGAAAGGGTTTTAATCCCAGTCAGGTGTACTGAGAATGGTTTTCCAATATCCCTTCATTCAAATGTGGATACACTTCCTCTAAATTCAATCTTCCTCATCCCTAATACATTAGCATCATTAGAACACAGCCATATAACCCAAATGGTTAGTAAGATGTGGTGCTAAATATATGCATGTTAAATACCTTGAATAAATAAAATAAAGTTAAAAGGAATTGGAGTAGGAAGCTAGGTATTTAATATTTAGTCTAGGTGGACATTGAAATGCTGGACAGTGCAATACAGAGCTGGAAGAAAAATAGGTGAAGGACACTTGTTTGTGTGATGGCTAGCTCACAATATATGGACTTTAACTCTGACTCAAATGCTGATGCAGAAATGAAAAGTTTGCAAATGTTGCTGTGTGATTTGAAAAAAATATAAGTATGGTGCATTACACAGACTTTATCTATTTTATCTTAAAATAGAGACATTTATTAAAAACTCATAAAATTAAGTGAGAGGAAATGATAAACATTGTTGCTAAATCACTCCATCAAATAGCATATAAATTTAGCACCACATCTTATTACCCGTTCATGTTATACATTATACATCTATGTACAAATTACACTAATGTGTTAGGAATTAGAAAGATCTAATTTAGAGCAAGTGCACCCGCTTCTATGTGGAGGGAGGGTGGCAACCATTTAGGAAAAAATCCTTCAATGCACCTGACCGGGATCAAACCCTGATCTCCCCATCTTCGGCAGTCTAGTCCAACACGAGAATAGCGCGTTCGATCATGCAGTCATCGAAGTGTGTCACACACACATTAAAAATGTGTTTCATATATAAGAATTATCTTTCAGGCATAAGAATTATCTTTCAAAGGTGACAGCTACAGATCAGATTAGTTTCGTTAAGAATATAGGCTATGAAAGTAGTTATGCAGCTTTTGTACGTGTCACATACTATTCTTACTATAGTGGTTGAAATTGGTCTGAAAGAGATTAACAATCCTGCCAGAATTTTTTTACTTTAAAGTGGAGCCAAGAAGAGCAGGAATTCAGAGAAATGTTATCTTTCTCCTATATCTATAATTTCTTCAAAACAATATTGACTAATTGGAACTGCAAAATCTTATATAACTTTTTATCATACAAGGGATGTTTTGATTTCAACCTTCTTTTAAATGTACTTCACAATGAAAGCACAGTAGGGATCTTGCTCATGCCAAATAGCATCACTTAAGGCATTATCTCTCTCCACATGCCACACATTCAACCATCTTTTGTTAGTTTTCATTGTTTTATGAATGAGTGTGTGCTGCAATTGATGCTCCAACCAGCTTTTTAAGTTGCGTTGCCATCCATTTTTCTCACACCGAGGGAAAAACTGCTACTGAAATTCATTGGAAAATGAGTACAGTGTACTGTCCGAACGTTATTAGTAAAGGATGTGTGAGAGACTGGTGTATACAATTTAGAGATGGAGGTCAATGTCAGTGGTCATTGGTGATTGAAACTTGTTCCAAGTGTTGACCAATAAAATAAATGAAAATCGTACATGAGCGCTGCTGGACCACTTTACTAGGGAGATTTTGACTACCTTCCATACAGCTCGGACCTGGTACCGAATGATTATCACCCCTTTTACTCACATGAACAAATTGATAACAATGAAGAGTTGAAGGATTGTGTCCAATCATGGCTGAGCCTCCAGATGGCAACCTTCTTTGATACAGGGATACAAAATCTCATACCTTGATTCAATAAGTGTATCATTTCAAGGGGTGACTGTATTGAGAAGTAGCTTAGACCTCTAAGTATTTTTGTAAATAATAACAGAAAGTAGAAAGTGTGATGGAAGAAGACCATTTTGTATTCAGAAAAGGAAAAGGAACCAAAAATGATATCAGGATGCTTAGAACAATTTCAGTGTGTGCTGGAAGTCAAGGAAGAGGTCTACCTACATTAGTTTCATTGACTGGAAAAAGGTGTTTCATATAGTGAAGTGGAAGAAACTGATGGAATTACTCAAGAAGATCGGCATCAACTGGAAGTACAGAAAGTTGATTGCAAACCTGTACCTGGGACAAGTGAAGGTGAGGCTGAATTACGGAGAGACAAAGAGCATAGAGATAGGAGTGAGGTAGGGATGCTGTTTGTAACCCAGTCTGTTCATCTTGTACGGGGAGTGGCTGGTCAGGGAAGCCCTGGAGAGACGTGGCAATTTCAGGATAGGACACGTCATCAACACAATAAAATACTCAGATGATCTAGCATTATTGGCAAAAAATAAAGATGAGTTACAGGGCATGATGGATTGGATGGTGGAGATAAGGAGAAAATATGACATGGAGATCAACGTTGAGAAGTCGAAAGTGATGTTGATTTAAAAAAATGAATAAATGGAAACCAGGAGTTGGAAAACATAGAGCAGTTCAATTACCTGGGAAGTCTACTGACTAAGGATGCCTAATGCACTAAGGAAATTAGGTCAAGGATAGCCATGGTTAAGAAAACTCTCAAATAGAAGAGATTATTGCTGAGCAAGTTGAGTTTGGAACTGAAGAAGAAACTGATGAAATGCTACATTTGGAGTATGGTGCTGTATGGAGCTGAAACTTGGACTCTTAGGAAGATGGAAAAGAAATACTTGGAGAGATTTTAAGTGTGGTGCTGGAGAAGACTTGGGAAGATCAGGTGGACAGACAGGTTGACAAATGAAGAAGTTTCAAGAAGAGTGAGTGAGAAGAGAACCAATTTGGATGTGATTATTTGGTACAAAACAAACTGGATTTGACACATCCTTAGGAGGAACTGTCTTCTGCAAAACGTCATCGAAGGAAAGGTTGAAGGAAAGAGGAGCTTAGGAAAAAGGATGATTCAAATATTGGATGACTTGAACGAAAGAAGAAAATTCTGGGAGCTGAAGGAGGCAGAGAATAGGGTGCATTGGTGGTCTTACTTCACTGACAAAAAGAATAGATCTGTCATAAGACAAAACACCTAATAATAATAATCATCATAAAATATTTTGTCCCAATTTCTTGGTTCCTTAACAGCCCACCAGAGGTTGAAATCCGAATAGCCCTTATACATTGACCAAATGTATGGTTTCACCCAACCATTATCAAAGCATAGGTTGCTTGGCTAAACCTTTTTGCTTCAAAACTAAGGCAACACAACAATAAACCTGCTTGTTGAATTCATGGCATGACTAAAGGAATTTAAACTCGTGCAGTAGGATGATGTTCTTGTGTTTTATCTTTTAGGAACCATCAGATTATACAGTCTGTATTCAAATTCATACAATTACTCCTTAGAGTACAATTTATGATTTAAAAAATAGCTAAATATGTAACACAGCGAATATTGTTTGAAATTTACGGGTACAATTCTGCAAATGGCCACTTCAACAACTAACTTGAAAGAACAGGATTGTCTACGCACACCCTTGTGATTGGTCATTCTCTATGGATGGTGCTGACAAGTAACAAAATTGCACGAAATACATGGTGGCTGTTTTAAGCACCTACTCACTGTTGCATGGAGAAAAAAAACTTCCATTGCACATGTTGTGCTTTTGATTATTTTGCCTAGTGCAAAGGTGTGTATGCTTACTCTAGTTGATAATACCACCTAATTCAAAAGCAAAGCATTAAGTGACATTTATTGTCCTATGTTGCTGGCATGATTTGTTATAAGAAATCATTATTTGAAAATTAATTTTACGAATTTGTATACACCCTGTATCAGGTTCACAAAAGAAAAGAGGTGAAAGGGACCTATTGTATTTATTCATAGGGGGTCTAAAAAATCCTTTCTTTTAGTTCGAGGAACATAAAATCCATAGCCTGTTTATTTGATTTAGAACATTTTTAGTTAATTGGTCTATATTACAACAATTTTAATGTCTTAACCATCTTAACAATATATGGTATTAGGAAATACATTTTAAATTTAATTACCATTTCATAGTTTTTCCTGGATGGTGATCATGTGAGTTTTGCTATATGCAAGTTTGTATAATTCACAGGCCTAGAAATAATAATTTCACATTATAGTTGTTCGGATATTGGATTTAAAGCAGGCTAACAAATTCTACTCATCTCGCTTGTACTCTTAAATATATTTTTAATGAATAAAAAAGTATTCTTATTTAACATTTTTGTTAGATAGACAGTAAAATAAAAAGTATTATGGTAGACTACCAATGTTAACTAGTGAAACTCTTAACACTCAGCAATGTCAATTAGTCTTTATCTAAAGAAGTAAATCATATTTGTTATGTTTGTATTTAGTAATTTATTTATTCGACTATATGGTTTACAATATACAATTAAATATGAACAAAATATCTCTCCTCTCTCCCTCTCTGCACTCACTTATATATCACAACTCCTGAGCCAGTCATGTGACTAGTCACGCGACTCAACCACTCTAGTCAAATATATAATGTATACATTTAACATCTTATAATATACAACAATATTTGCTAGCAAAGTTGATTGTTGTTTGAAGCACAAGAGAAAAAAAAAGTTACAAGAAATTAGAATTTCCTTGCATATAACATGCATACTGTTTTGAATTTCATCATAATAAAAGTACCTATACATTATGGTCAATGGTTTTATGATTGTATTTATAGCAACACAAAGATTTATATGCTAACCCTGCATAGTTTCATTGAAGCAGATATTTTAACAAAATACAGTATATAGAGAAAGCAAAACCCATTTAACCCTCCTAATATTCCTAGATTCTTCCAAATAACCAAATCTGAACCAATAAATAGGTATTAATATGTGTATGAAGTTTGTACAAAATTTTGTTTCCCATTCTTTCAACAGGTATTAAAATTTTTCCTTTAGAATTTTACCTTAGTTCTATTAAGTCAAATAGTTTCCAGTTATTTAAAAAAGAATGCAAATGCTCAATCATCTGCAATGACACTGGTCGTCATTTTGAAACTCTCATTACATCATGTGTGATGTTATGTCAGTTTCAAATTCTTTTTCTTCATAAAGTATAAACATTGACAACTTGGTAGCAGGCAAGTGCAAAGCTTTCTGAATATTTTGCTAGTGCTCCCATTTATTAACCATGTATTTTCAATGTGTCAACTATTATAAATTATTTTGCAAGTAAATGTAAATGCATGGTGTTGGTATTTCCGACCGGTAAAAATAGCCGATTATAGGGTATTTAAAATAGTTTTGTGTACTATGAGAGTAAACTCAAATTAGAAAATTACTAAATGTTTAGTATATATAGTCTGATAAAAAATTATGGGATGGTAAATATGGCTGCAGCTGTAGAGTTTGTCCAGGAAAAGTAATCGTTTTGAGTAGCATATTCTTTTGAAAGGTGCCACAATGAAACTATCATTTTAGAAGAGAATAATAAAAACCCACCTGCATAACAAAGATGACTAAAACAATAACACTTATTCTATATATTGAAATGATTTTAAATATTTTATATTGTTGACTTCTGAAAAAGATTTATTTTATACATCTTTACACTCAAATAAAGTTACACATAATAAGGGGTTTTGCAGTTAGTGGAGTCATGCTTGATGGGTTAAAATAAGCCACCAATCTCAATATTTGAAAAATCATATGAAAAGATACTCGAATAAAATCACAAAGTCAAAAGTTTGTGGTAATGTTTTGTGATATCCTTTTAAAATGAAATACTAGGTGTACCCTCCATTTTTACCCTGAAAGATAGCAGAATTACTCTTCAGAGCAAACTGATTGTACACCTGTTACTAAAGCCAGCTCTAATTTTAAGATAGGACTTCTAAAATTTCACTCTTTCAACATTCGGACTTTAATTTATAATATTAACTTGTCTATAACTATTGTTTACTACACAAAGTATTACCATCCATTTTGTTGCTCTAAGACAACAAGCCAACTACACACACACACACACACACACACACACACACACACACACACACTCGCAATTTAACTCACTTATATATTTATTGATGCATCAAGGTTTAATGGAAATTATATTTTCAGATCAAAATGTTGGATTTACTGCCTTCGACATGTCTGGAGAGGGGCGTTATCGAGACCTTTGGGAGCATTACTACAAAGATTGTCAAGGAATAATATTTGTGATTGATAGTAGTGATAGGCTACGATTAGTTGTTGTTAGAGAAGAACTTGATTTACTTCTACAGCATCCAGATATTTCTGGACGTCGTCTACCAATTTTGTTTTTTGCTAATAAAATGGATTTGCGTGATGCATTATCTAGTGTAAAGATTGCTTCTGGACTTGGACTAGAACGTATACTTGATAAACCCTGGCACATTTGTGCTAGCAATGCTGTAACAGGAGAAGGTCTTCAGGAAGGTGTTGAATGGCTCACTCAACAAATTAGAGAATTGTTTACTAGATCTGGAAAATAATCCATGCTAATACAATATCAGGAGTAATCAAATGAAACAAGCCACTTAGAAGGAAATCATAAAATCCCTCCTGTGTAGCCAATATGAGTAGCATTAAACATTTATTTTTTCCTTTAAAGATTAACACTTATTTTATGTTTTAAGCTGTTTTTTATCTTCTTTTTTTGTCGATTTCTGATATACAATTTTTACAGTTGAGATGTTGAAATACACAACAATGGTTGCATTTTTTTTTTTTACCTCATATTTGTCTTTGTACTTCAAACATCTATCCAAGGACAAACACTTGGTAAGGGCCTGATTTTAAATAGTGCTCACAGGCAAAGCGCTTCGAGCATACTTTTCTTAATACTAGGTATTTCACAATTTTGGTAATAGCTCACAATCAAATCGTATGCATAAAAGTACATAAGCGTGAAATATATAAAACAGATAACAAACTTGATTTAACACAAATCAAAGTAACATAAATCACACAAACTTTATTGTATTCATATGTTGCCAATCAGTATAATATACAGGTGTCTTTACCAATTATATTTTCTCAAAGATTATACTTTATTACTTTAGCTCCCACTTTCTATCAATGAAGCAACTCTTATCAAAATTGTTGGAACCTTGTTTGATATAATTACTGCTAGTAAAGCAGGAAGGTGAGAAGTGTGTTTATATACTGGATGTAAACAAGAGAAAGTATTAAGGTATGTATAAACTGGGAGAGTTGAGCCTGTAATGTAATGCTCGCTGTTCACATCGAGTATCCTCATTTAACGAGCATGCCACGAGAATCCTCTGAACTGCTGGCGATCTGAGCACACCACGAGCAAACGGTGTAGTTATCTCAGCTCAGTTCAGAAT
Organism: Timema bartmani; assembly: GCA_902151455.1. NCBI lineage: Eukaryota > Metazoa > Arthropoda > Insecta > Phasmatodea > Timematidae > Timema > Timema bartmani. The sequence continues at coordinate 9,879 of CABFWB010005263.1, read as the reverse complement.
TTCCAAAGGTACACTACAGCTAGAACATGTCTGATAATGAGGAAGCCATATCTTTAATTCTTTGCAGTAGTGCTCTGCTAATTAGATAATTAAAAAACAACGAAAGCTTTGAGGATGTTGGTGTACTGAATTGTATGAAAAAAAAGGGCTGCCTTGGAACTACTGGGAGTTACAGCACATTAGCAGATAGTACAAAAACTTCACCAGGAGGTCTCCCACAGACGTTAAGAGTTTGCTAAGTAAAAAAAAAACAGGACCAAAAATATCCTAAAAGGAAACACATAAGTATATTATTTATTGCTAATATTCCAAGTTAGCCGTGACTACGGTTCCTAGCCACAGGAGATTTGTTTATCTCTGTCCTGTAGAAACTCGAACGCTTCATAGGCAAACCATTGGCTGCATTATACTTCTGATGCACCTGTGAGAATATAAAAATATATATTAAAAATTGCTACCATGTGCAAATATTAATTTCTCACCCACCACTGCTTTAAATATATATTTATGCCTATCTTTCTGCTTTGACTTCTTTCAAAGCTTACCAATAGAATTATTTTAATAAAAGTAATATTTGTACCAATTCTATGTCAATAAATTATACATCTATTATTTTAATATTAAAATTACTCCCCAAACCCTGCACTTTTTAAAATAATTCATATCCTTTAGATACCATATAACAAGATTTTTATAAAAAACTATTTTGTAAAACAAAATCCTCTGACCAGTTCTCCTTGCTTACTTGTTAGCAAACCGTTCTAGACAATGTTCCAACTAGAATGACAAATCCCTTTGTGTTCATTGCAAAAGCAGATTGACACAAATCACTCGCGAGCCAATCATAGCATGCTCACAAGAAGGTTCATATCACACAAATATGTTACATTACAGGCTCGGCTTGACTATCTATACACACCTTAAGAGTTTTTTATGACACAAATTGCTACTACCAAAGAAAAAAATATGTACTACTCACACTTGTTTTTCCATGGTGTTACCATGAAGAATAAACTTAACATACAGAAATGTTATTCGTATAGACAATAAACACCATGGGCTCGGTCATTACTCCCTAACATAGATGTAAGCTATTGTTTGATTTGTACATGCATGCACACATGCATTTTTATGGCCAGCAGGGTTGGTTGGCTTGTTGCTAATATGCCCAGTTTTAACCCAAGAGGTTTAAATTAAGTTTAAATATTGATCTGTTATAATAGGGGCTGCTCTCCCATCTTTCTCCATTCAAATGTTCAGACCTTCCACTTGTTCTACTTTTCCTACTTTTTGGCAAAATGTCTTACATTTGTCCTACTATTTTGTTGTGCACTAGCAAAATCCAAGCGAGAAGTTAATTTGGAAAGTTTTTTTTTTTATGGTAGCCAAATTATTACTCGTCTTTAAAAGAATTCATTCTTTTCTCTTCACTCATTCCATATCAAGTAAGTATCTATTTACATTTTTATTAGAAATTCTTGTATTTCAACAAGCAAGGTGGGTGGTTGGTGGGTGCTTGACTTCATAGATGGGTTGCGAAGCCTTTAGTACCATTAGTAAAGCATTTATTTATATATTTTTAGTAACTGCTTTGATAATGATACAATATAATTTACTACACTATACTAATAACTTTTATTTGTTGCGGGGAGAAAATTAATGAGATAATTTTATCCAGAAATGCCCCATGAAACACATTTTATTGAAGAGTGGATGATTCAATTGGACAGCAATAACCATGTTATGAACTTGTGATTTAGTAAGGGGAGAAAAATGAAACTGAAGCTTTTTGCTCATTGTGTAATGTGAACTTCTAATATGTGAATTGGGGGAAAGACCATCTTGTAAAAAACAGTGCAAAAAAAAATTCTTCCAAAGCAAATGTAGCATATTCCACCAGTCAAGAGTAAACTTTTTATGGGTAAAGGGGGAGTTGTTGGGACATCATCTAAGAATGCAGATAATGTTACAGTTAATGATCCTGCCAAAGCTGAAATTCTATGTGCTTTTAAAGTGGTTGATTCTAATTTTTCTTTTGCATCATTTTAGGGTTTGAAGGCTCTTTTTGTAGTAATGTTTGAGGAAGTTGCTAAAAACTTTTGTATGAACAGAACAAAAGTTTCATATTTAGTATCTCATGGTCTTGAACCATTCATTGTACAGGAATTGACATCATTCATCCTCTTCTGGTGTAAACTTTACTTTGTGTGTGGATGAAACAACAACAGCCCAAGTGAAAAAGCAGTTGGATATGTATGTCCGATTTCGGGGTCCTGATGTTTCTCAGCCAGTTCACTGTCGCTATTTGTCTTCAGTATTTTTAGGTCATGCAATGGCAGAAACAATGTTTACAGAGATCTGCAAACAATTTGAAATGGAAGGGCTTCATTTGTCCAAAATGGTCATGCTAGCAATGGACGGTCCAAATGTAAACAAATCCCTTTGGAAAGAGATGGACAGTGCTTTAAAATTGTCCGGTTCCCCTGATCTTATTGACATTGGGTCTTGTAACTTACATATTGTGCACAATGCTTTTGGAGGTGGTCTCAAAGAAGCTTATAAGCGGTTCAAACAATCTCCTGCCAGGAGACAGGATTTTAAAAATGCTCAAGAATAATTGTATGTATCAGAGAACTACTTTTTACAGTTTGTAAGCTCTAGATGGCTTACTCTTGCTCCAGTAATGAAGATACTCATTGAATAACATGAAGCTTTACTACATTACTTTTTAAAGTTCATGCTAAAAGATAACAATTCTGTTTGTGTAAATAATGCTTGATATAACAGCATTGTTAGTGTGCTAAAGAACATGTTGCTCCTGCCCCTGATGAAGTTTTTGATTCATATTAGTTAGCTGTTTTCTAAGTTTCTTTGCACTTTTCAGAATGAACTGCCACTTGTTCATATTTTGTATGATGAACTTTGTGAACTTCTAAAGAAGTTGTTGAGAAAATTTGTGAAAGCAGATGTTGTGAAGGTGTTCTCAGGTAATCTCTCAGCAGTAAATTTCATCTGTGAAAAAAAATTGCCTTTGCACAAAATGGAAGTAGGAACCAAAGCAAAACATACTTTGACTTCGTCTCAAGTATCCGACAGGAATAGGCTTGAGTACAACTCAGTAGTCTTTTGTTTTTATAAGAAAGGAACAACTAAGCTTTTTACAAGGCTGCTGATCAAAAATAGGATCCCGAAAAACCTACAGTGTCTTCATTGTTTGATGCGCACTAAGGATGATAGCTACAACTCTTTTAACGACTAGTAACTCAAGTACCTCATGCTCTGGATGACAGTGACAGGGACAAAGTTCTAGATGAATGGAGATCAAACCAGGTGGATGATGAAATTACAGAACATTGGTTTATAAAAAAAAGGACGAAATTGATTACCACAGAATTGACAGTTACAAGTGTTCAAGATCAAATCTCTAGAGTTTAAGTGCAGGTACCCTCTTCTGGCTAAATATATTCCTTCCCTTTTGATAATAGTACATGGTAATTCAGATATAGAAATAGGTTTTTCTCTCAACGGTGTATTGGTGACATCTGAAAGAAATGCTTTGGCAGAAAATACTATCAAAGGCATAAGAACAGTAAAATATTAAGAGTTCAAGGAAAAATTGAAAACACACCTATCACCAAAAATATGTTAGAGGCAGCAAGGGCTTATAATGGAAAATATAAAGTAGCCTTGGAAAAGCAAATACTTTAATATAAGGAAAAAAGAATCAAAAGTTTCAGAGATATTTAAAGCAGAATAAGAACAAAGTATTTCTAGCAAAGACACATTCAAAGAAACAACTGCTGCACAAAAGCTATTAGACAAAGGGAAGAAAAAGTTGCATAAAGCACAGAAAAGAAAATATTTTAGTGAAGCATCTCTAGCATCTGATATGATAGAAATCTCTACCAAAATACTGAAATCATTTGATGATAAACTCACAAAAAAAGGAAAAATCTAAATTATTAGGATTGATTGTGGTTAGTAGTAAGACACTGGTTCGTTTGTAGCTTCTCTTTTATGTAATCATATTAAAATATGTTTTGTCATCAAGCTTTTTGAGACTATTTCCTTTATAGTAAATGTTATTGTTTTATATTTTAGTAAAGTGTCAACTAGACCTACCGCTAAAAAATATATTATTGTACTGGTAAACATTGTATGTGGGAGGTCGCCGTGAAGCTTTAAGTAAAATATATTACAATAGTAATTTGAGTTATTTCCATAACAAATATCCTGCTTTTTCCTTAAAATGGTTCTACTTTTTTTTAATCAAGCTAGTGGGAGCCCTGAATGTTGCTATATTTACTTGAATCGCCCTCTCATCCTGTGTCCTTTAGTATAAATTATGACTAACCTAAATAGGGAGCGAGTCTAAAAAATAAATACACACTGGGGTTTTAAATTTTAAATAAAGTAGTGCTTAATGCATTTTATATTCTTGAGGTACATTTAGGAAACAAACATTTATAAAACCCTAAAAATGAATAACATTTACCTAATTATTTGGGAGCTAAAAGAATGCTTGCTAAGAAAAAAATAAATTTCTGGTAAAATGAGTGAAACTCACTCATATTAGTAATCATTATATATCCAGGCAGTCCTTTAATTTCACCTATATAATATCACAAATATTGAGGCTTTTAAGGTGTATCAAGATAGTGTTATTAGCGCTGAATTTACTATGTAAATTAATAGTAAACAGCCAATGTAATGGCCATTTCTGCTTATGTACACCACCTATCTTAAATAAAATCCAAGATATTTACATTAGAAAATAAAAGGCTACAGTCCAGCCAGTATGTCCTTTAACATTTGAGTAATCACCCAAACCATCATTTGTTTTAGTATTTTTAAAGGGATGGACACAGAATGATCACAAACTCCAAATGGTAAATTTCTTATGATTGGTTGATAAGAAAAAAAAAAATCCTGCCATAAAAACAGAGGAAAGTGTGTGTGTATATATATATGGCACAATTTAAAATTGGTTTGTTCAAATAAATTTTTGTGATATGCGTGCACAATTTCTTCACATTTAAATACAGTAAACAAGTTTTTGTTGGTAGTACAAGTCTTGTTTGAGTGACACTATGCTCTATTTGTTAACATAAGAAGATTATATTAATTTATTTCTTCTTTGAGTTTTAGGTTTATGCAACAAATTTATGCCAGTAAAATAAAACTTTAATTTTTGTTGAGTGAGCTTTTTTTTTATCTCTCATTCTCTTTCCCACACCAAGTATATCACAAAACCCCTTGTTACACAACTTCTTTTTTTTTTTTACCTGTAATTTCTACTTTTGAGTTAAAAATTAGTGTTGCTAGTGTTTGTGGAGTATGTATGAATCACTAAAGATCTAAACCAGCACAAATGGTGACAATACATTAAATTGGTCTCGTATATTTTGGGGGGAGGGAGGGGGGGAGGAGGAGAGGAAGTGATGGTTTTGGCCATCAAAAAATGAGTGCAGCTTTTTATAAAATTAAAACATGTTAAACAGCAGGAAGATAAATAAATATATAATTTCTTCACTTCTAAATGTATTGTAAAATTATTATTGTAGTAAGACTTTATACATAATTGTCTACTCACCAAGTTAATTTGTGTAACTGGAACCACATAATAGACATTATTAATTTAATGGAGTACTATGTCTATATTAAGCTTGAATTAAATAAGAGCTTTTTTTTAAAAAAAAGTTTAAGTTATCTGTAGAAAAATATATATAGATATGATGTAGGAATCAAACTGGGAATTTTGGCTTATTTCAACAATGTTCTTTGCCAAATTAAGTTCATATCTAACAAATACATGTTTGTCAAAACTACTCTTTTACCTTTTGTATAGGTGAACAAAGTAAATAAGTATTTTTTTTAAATGACAAATTTGTTTTTGGAATACACTAAAATAAAATATTAAATCTTGGATTCTTAATGTACACTACATTAAACCTGAAAGGTAGCAGTCTTACCTTGTCAGATTACACTTTAACACTACAGTATCTTATAAGTAGTGCTAGGATTTATATGTAAATACATATTCTATTCCTCGCCATTTAGATGATCAGAAAATATAAATCTAAACGAATGACCATATTAGGGTTATATATAATTTTACATATTTTGTGATTTTCTACTGTATTTGTGTATTAATTGCGTATTTGTGTGATTTTTTAAACATTGGTTAGATATTGCAGCTGAAAGGAATGAACTAATGAAGTGGGAAATATTTCAGCTCAATAAGTAATTTTTTTTCCGCTAAGTAAATGTCCTTTTACCTACACTCAATTATGTTCACACTTGGGATGGATTATAAAATTATAAACAGATAAGGAATGCTGGTCCCCCACTCCCTGCAACACACCTCATCACTCGGATTAACGACCTATATTCTTGTCCTGTAATGTCTCGAAGGAATTTATTTTAGTTTCATATGAGCTGTTGAAAGCTACCACCAGAGTTTTTTTTTTTCTTTTCACAATGGCAACAGTCACGTCTTTAATGGCTACGAAATAAAAATCATGGTTTGCAATCCACCACTCCTTCACAATCGACATTAAAGTTGTAATGTGTCAAGGTTGCTACAGAAAAAATTAATTGTTTCATAAAATCACATTTGGAGCAATATGTACAGAGAGCACTTCATACAAAAAATAAATGACTAAGTTCTTTGAAGAAGCAAGTGCTTTTACCACAGATGCAGGATCCTTCCAGTTAAAAAAACGACTGCAAGGACTTGTGTAGTGCAATGGTCGCTGCAAATATTCCATGGTTTAAACTCCAACTGCCTAAATTTCAATCCTTCTTGGATTGGTGAATGCAGTTGGAATGATATATCTAAGAAATGTATTTGGAAAAACTTGTATGGACATAGTCAGAGGAAGGGGTAGGCCATGTAAGACGTGGCAAAATGTTGTAGATGAATATGTGTAAAAGAGAAACATTAAGAGTTTTAAGAATAAAAAAGCCTGTATGACTCTATATATGGATGTTGAGCTATAGTCATAGTTTCTTGTCCACCCCGTAAGGGAATGACGTGATTAGGTATGTATGTAATGCATGTATGTCTTGGAAAATTACTGTAAGCGACAAATTCCTGATCATATAACATTCAGAAAGAATTATCTGCAAATCTGCTATGAAGTAACTATGGAAAACATAATAAGTTACATAGGATATGCCCTCATATGGGCAGCTGTAGATGAAACAACGAATGTTAAGGGTCGCTTTGTCGCTAACCTTGTAATAGGGGAGCTAGATACCAAGGAACCTTCCAAATAATATTTGATTTACTGCAAATTGGAGTATACAAAAAGGAATAACTACCCAAACACCCGCCTCGGTGGCGTAGTTGGCTAACGCGCCAGTCGTGTAGAGCTAGATCACCGAGGACGGGGAGATCGAGGTTCGAATCTCGGTCGGGTGAACTGTTTTTTCTTCTTTTTCCTAAATGGTTTTCCACTCTCCCTCCACGCAAATGCGGGTTCACTTCCTCTGAATTCAACCTTCCCAATTCCTAATCCATTAGTGTAATTAGTACTTAAGCGTATAACCCGAACGGGTAGCAAGACACGGTGCTAAAAAAAAAACCTACCCAAACCATAGTTTTGATTTATTTTGTGCATGAAGAAACACATCAGATCATATTTTAATAAATTGTTCCCCTTGTCATAGAATATTATATTCTGCATTGAATTGGATTTTAAAGAACTAAATATGCTTGGCAAAGATCTAACTTGCTATATGAAATTACAGGTAAGGTATATTTCAAATGTTGAGAATGAAAATATTTACAATCTTAAGCATTCTCATTATATAGGCTCTTTAATTACAATCTGAAACTAAGTAAATGGTACCACAGTTCTGAAGGTTAGAACGGGTGGTCTCAGGGGTAGGCTGGAACACTGGAAGATATTCCGATGGGACAGTTTACTTGGGTCTGCCGCAATTACAAGGTGTCTACTGAGTTGGAGAAACAAAAATTAGTGACTTTTTTGTGACCTTTTTTGACTATAAAATTCCTTCGGTAAATGGTCGAACATTATATAATGCACATATAGGCATAATGCCCTCAAATACAACATTAAACTTTAACTAGATGGTGAACATTAACCTTGTCATTGGTATCATGGTAAAAACAACCAGGAAAATTGCGGCTAGCGCATGGTATCAAAGGTAGTGAGTGGCGCAACTTTCGATGCGTCCATGTTGTTACGATGCTCGGGAAATTCAAACAGAAATATTTTCGTGACTTTATGACCAAACTTATTGAAAATTCGTGACTTTTCAGACACTTTCGTGATCCAGTAGACACCCTGAATTATTTTAGACTATAGTTATACTTTTAATTAAATTCTAAATGATTGTTTTTGATTAATTTCCTGACAAGTTCCGCTGAGATAGTCCAAGGTTGCCACACTAAAAAGGTGAATCAAATTAACAAGGATGTGTAAATAAAAAAATTCCAACCTTTAAATTACCCAATAAAAAGGATTTACAAAATAAAACTTTTATATTTTAGGTTTGTATAAACCTAAGATTGAAATTATTTGAGTTTTTAAGTTTGCTTTAAGGATGATTACATCAGTTTTAAATATTTCTCTTGTTTTGTAGACCTATTTGGCAAACACCTTTCTAGAAATTATTATTCTGGGTCTGTAGGAGACCTGCTGGTCTAGGAGTAAGGTGTCAGACCTTTGTGTTAGCGGTCAGGGGTTCAAATCACCATCCGGGAACAGATTTAGCTGATTACCAAACCCTTCCTTCACCTCTGGCAAAGTGTGTTCTTTCACTCTTTGTGAATGTATGGAATGCCAAGCCCCCACCGTGGTTCGGAACCCACGTTAAACTGTAGGTCCCCTCTGTTTTCCACCATCATCATTCTCACGTATCATCCTACCATCTGGGGATATTTATTTATCCTTGCCTACATGTCCTGATACCTAGTATGTAACTCGGGACCTATTTCTACTTACAATATTTTGTCTACTTAAATTTGTCTAATTTTACAATACTAGAGTATGGAAAGTAACATTTAAACTAGTTGTCCTAAATTCCTACTTTATAATTCTCTATCCTACTAGTTGGTCCGCCCAGGGTATTTTATGCCTCCAGTACACTGTCCCACTGGGTGTCCCGCCTCCCTCTGGATCTAATAGTCCCCAGATTGGCGAAAGCCCTAGTGGGGGGGGGGTGGGCATCACCCTATCCGCCACCTGGGGAGGTGCCCTATCAGAGATTTCGCTCCGCCTACTTCCTATTGAAACCACCACCTATATGGACCTAATACTAACTTAACCTAACAATAATAATAATACAAGTAATAATTAAAACTAACTTAACCAAAATACATAACATTCTTCTAATGTGGCTGCAGGGTCTTCAGTTGTTATTGCCAGTCACATCTTTTGTAATGACAGCAGTCGACGAACTGGTTGACGGACCAGATGCCCGACAGCTCCAGCCCAGCAACACACTTGTACATCGTCAGAGTTTTATGTCGCGTCCCTACTTTCAGTAGTGTTTCTATCATCCTCAGTTATGTCATTTTCTTCAATGTCAAGTCTAATTTGTCTCTTAGACTTCATTTCTGTCACATATCCATCTCGTTCTCTTTTTGATGCATCATCCGTGATTGCGTCCAAGAGTTCCCATTGATGCACGTCTGACATTATATGATATATTGTACTAGCTTGCAGTGGACCCTGCAGAACCTTCATATCTTCTATCGTTTTCACACAGTCTAATACCACATGCTCCGGCTTGGACTCCCTTCCACAATCGTATTGTCTAGACTCTGTTAAGGGTGTTTGGCCCAAAATTAATAATATAATAATTATATATATATTTGTAGGTCTTCTTAAACCAAACTTGGATCAG
>CABFWB010005262.1:28327-47173 GCA_902151455.1 Timema bartmani | reverse complement strand
GTAGCGCGAGTATCAAGAGTTAACCAATCACGCAATTTCACTTTCACAGTTGTTTTTCTCCTTCAAAACCGACCGCGTCGCTCTGTGCTCACGCTAACCTTTTTGTGTTAATTAGCCCATTAAGTGCATTTGTAGATAGTGTTTTCGTCTCGGACGTTGACTCTTGTGTACCCGACCTTAACCTTTGCTAACAGTTTACTATAAGATGAGTTGACACTATATTGATAAATTAAACCTGTAATCCCCGTGAACACTGATTCATTTAAAACAAGTGTGCACATACATAAACTACTTGCACGTCATACACATCACAAATGCAAAGACTTTAATCATGTTATATCTTGCTTATGATGTTTAAAATGCATTTAATATAATTCGCTATCACTAAGTGTTGTTGAATATAGCAGCTATCCATTTATTATTAGTTTCTCGTTACCTGACAGGTAGATACATTTTTGTGATCATAAAAAAAATTGAACTCAAGATTTTGATGAATTTCGAAATTTCATGACCCCCTGAATCCGAAAAAGTGGGTTTTGCATTGCCATCTCGATGTCTGTCTGTCCGTCTTTCTGTCTATTTTACTGATTGAGCTAGAACTTGGTATCTTGAGTTTTAATAGGGTTGCCCCGAGGGATTTTTTAAATTGGAAATCTAACCTTAAAACTAAGGGAAGTTTTCTCAAGGGTGAAAAAACAAAAAAAATTGATTTGATCAAAATCGGCTCCAGCGATTTTGATTAAATTTCATATCCAAGCATTGGTTAATATTACAAACTTTAAGGGTTTATGACGAGTAAGTTATAATATTTTATCATATCTCTATAACTCTTTGAGATATGAAGTTACTTATCATTGAAAATATGTAGGTCTATATATAGTAAAAATCTTTTATTTGAAACATATTTTTATAAAATCAATAATAATTTTCAAGTTTTATGTAAATATATATTTTTTTACTTTCTGAACACCAAAGGTAGACTATTGTGACCGTAAAAAAAACTATCCTGAAATGTTGACGGTTGATGAAGTTTCATGACCCCCCAAACACTATAAAGGGTTTTATTTTGCAATTCCGTCTGTCTGTGTGTTTGTTTAGCCGTAAAATTAAGAGTAGTTTAGTAAAGGGTGAAAAGATAAAAAATAAATTTAAAAAAATTGGCTCTAATGATTTTGATTAAAATTCGTATCTAGACGTTGACGAATGTTATAAATAAAATGGCTATTTCATTTTCCCATGAAAATGATTTTAAGGTACTTTACAGAAGCAGAGATTTCCGTATCTCTGCAATTATTTGAGATACTATATAGGTTATCATTGCAAAATTGTAGTACCATTAAACATTTTTTTAAATATTTGAAATATATCTTTATAAAATCAATAATTTCTGAGATATTGGCAAATATCTTATATATAGTTTGATAATCCTGTTTCCGATAGTAGAAGTTACGAGGAAATGACTAAACATATTTTGACAAACGACAACTCTTTTTAACAGTTAGGAGTCTAGGATGTTGGGAAAAATAGTAGTTTTCCACAAAAACACAATTTTCACAGAGAATTTTCAGTTTTTCATTCTTTGTTTAGTTACCATGGATACCGTTATTTGCTGCATGGTTGTAAATCTCCAAATAAAATATCTCTCTTTGGCTGGAAAATAATAGCTCAATCTTTATTTGTTGGTCCAAACACATCACAATTTTCTCTTTGGATGCTGATCATAACACATCTAAATTGAGATGCCAAAACTGGGGAAACATTTTTTATTGGAATGTCGTTAATTCACATTTAAATCAACAATATTGAGCATAATTCAAAAATTAAAAGGTTAGGGTGTTAATTTTGTGAAAATATTGTCTGCGTTTTGTTTCGCGCATGATAAGATGATGTTTAAATATGTTCAGGTAGGTCTATGTATTATAAGCTCAAAAATGATAAAATTATCTTGAATAATGTAAAAAAAAAAACTATTTTAACTGTCTAAGTGTGAATTTTGGTATTCGTTTTTTTCAAATAATAGGTTTTGATGTTCATTTTAGTCAAATAATGGATTTTGATGTTCATTTTAGCAAATAGTAACACAATACAAATACGTAAGTTAAGGTATGTTTTCATTTTACCACTTAATTTTGAGGATATTATATCTAAAAGTAATGTTTTGTGTACAACATATAAATTTTCACATTCTTAAAAATACAGTAAGTTATTTTTGAGGGAGTGATATTTAAAAGTACTGTAATGTTTGAGTGCCACATCTATATTTTCGCATTCTCTTTCTATCAGACTCTCTCACACACTCTATCACACTCTATTCCCTCACACACACATACAAATATACAAATGAGGACTTTAATTCTTTAAAAATAAAATTTAAAAATAAAATTATAACATTTAAAACCGGGAGTCAAAGATGTTTTACATAAGTATAGCGCAATTTTTTCTGGGGTTTGCTAGTGTATAATATTATGTTTCACATATATTATGAGTTTTGAGTATATCTCAATTTTTAAACAATGGAACAAGAAAGTCCGTGGGGAGTTCCGTNTTATGTTTCACATATATTATGAGTTTTGAGTATATCTCAATTTTTAAACAATGGAACAAGAAAGTCCGTGGGGAGTTCCGTATCATTAATTTATATACTTCTTTAAAAACAAATATGAACCTTCAATCAAAAGAGATTTAAAAAGGACTGCTAACGTCATTTGGATACTGCCGGGAACTTGCAGATATTTTATAATTATACTGGCATAACTTTGAAACTTTTGTTTGGACAAAGTATACAAACATGACACAATCCTAATTGCTACTATTAGTTGCTATTCTATCAGCAGACTTGCACTCACATAATGATTATTATTGTTACTAATCAAGTGTTTGGCGTACTATCAAAACAACTAATAGTAAAAAATCACAAACTCAGCGGGGTCAAAGCATACTTTAGTACTAACTCTAAACCCTGAGTTTTGGTCTTTGGGGAGACGGGGTGAGGAAGGACCAGAGAGTAATATTATGAGGTCTCTTCTAGTGTCTTGAATACTTCCTACTTCCTGGTCAATGATCAGCTTGGAACAATATCCTATCTGTGGGAGTCCCTGCATTACACGAGGGAGAGGGCTCCCCTACACTTCTCAAAAATATAAATATACCTCTAGCAGTGGTATATCTGAGGCATCGTGAGACTACGCTAAGTATTTACTGTCGTAGCATCCAGGGCAAGCCGGCTCGTGGGCTGTTGAGAGATAGAACACTGACAGTAGCAATGACCTCTTAATCAGTGGCGGATTTACCAACAGGCTGAGTAGGCTGGAGCCTAGGGCGGAAGATTTTAGGGGCGGCAAATTTGGGGCAAAAAAAAATTGTTTTTTTTGTCTAACAAAAATTAAAAAGATTCATATATATATACCTAAATGTTATAAGGTCCACACAAACAATTCAACATGTAATATGTTTCACCACTAAGATACATTTTTCTACAATTTGCGTAGTCGCGTTTGGTTGCGGCGTGGGAATAAGTCACATGACCGTTTGCTAAGTGTGTCTGGCCGAACCTGACTGCATGAGCGCGGCGTGGTGCACCGGAGCCGAAGTGAGGTCGTGCTGTAGACATACGCCGCGTGGTGTTGGTGGCATTGAGTTTGAGAGAGATATATATAGAGCGGCGATACAAACGGGAAAGTCCCGTCCCGTATTTACTTCAAAAATTATTTAATTACGTTTACCGAATGTACATTATTGTGTAAGTATAATTAAGGCATACCTTACCCCACTTTATTAGTAGTACATGATTGAGCTTTTATTAGCTCAGAAATATACCCAAAAACTATTTCTTGTGCAATCTTAACTAAATCGTTGGATTGTAAAAATAATCTAGCAACTGACACATTGTAGAGGTCGGTAGGGGCGGCAAAATTTGAATAGCCTACTGGCGGCAAATGTGTAAATCCGCCACTGCCTCTTAACCTAATTAGATCCAAACTAGAACTTGTTAAACTACATCCCACAGTTTACATTCTACCTAACTTCTCACTAATTATCTAGTAAACGACTGAAAAGGAAGCCATTCATGACAGATTTGCATACGGAGTAGGGTGGGTAGTGAAAATATTAATATATTTCATTAAATGATTTAAAGAAAACATATATTAGATAAATTGGTCAAGGAACTTTAAACCAGAAAGATTGCAGTAAACTATATACCAGTATTATATCATAGCATTATTTGACAGCGTGTTGGCCATTTATGGAATACATTGACTGAATATCGGTACCTTTATCAGTAGTGTAGTATTTTTTTAAATAAGTGCTTCAACATTAATTTGAATACCCAATCATAATATTTTATGGCCATGGAGTAGAATTGATTATATTGCTCTTACCCAGGAGATAAACTAAAATACAAAAATGAAATATAATTACATTTATTCTTTGAATAAATTGTTGGGGAAAAATTTTTACATGGCTATTTTTTCAATTTAACTTAAAACAGAAATTTGAATTTCTTCATAAAATTAAATTTATTCTTTTAAATGCTAAAAGCTTTATTAAATAGTCACTGTTCATTTTTAAAATATTATAACTCCTATCTTCCCTCAATTTGTTGCATGAAAAAATAAAATTAAACATTTTTGTTCTAAAGCTTGATTAAATAGGCTTCATATGATAAAACTGTTATTCCAAGAATATAACAAGTATCGACTTCTAGTTAAATGAATCATTGCTTAATCATTAAATCTAGTATTGATGAACTTAATGATTATTTTTAATTATTTCCTTCAATAAATCAAATTGTATTTAATTATATTATTTAGTTATACATATATAGTCAAATAAGATGTATATTTCTCTAATCATTCTAATATAAATGCCCAAGTGACACACAACCTACATTAACAAAAGAAAAAAAAAGTTTAATTGTTTAATAGTTCTACATAATCTCCCTGACTCACCAGAGGAAAACGTTTCATCAAAAACTCTTTATGGACTATTTCTCTAACTGTAGTGAATACAGTGCTGCCAATATGAAGAGCGAAAGCTATTGCTGCTTGTCCAATAGGTGTGTGGCCAGCATGAATCAGAACAGTTTCTCCAGAGCTCAGTTCTGCGGCTTGGATCATACCATGATATGCCTATAAAATAATAATACCAACATTAGTATGTTTCTTTAATATATACAATTTTTATTAGCATCGCGGTAATACCTGTTCAGGCTATAAGTATTAGTATTAATTATGCTATTGAGTTAGGGATAAGGAAGGTTGAATTTAGAGGCAGTGTACACACATTTTCTTGGAGGAAAAGTGGAAATATATTTTGTAATAACCACCCACAGCAAATCCAACAGGGACTCGAACCTTGATCTCCCTGTCATCAAAAGTATAGTCTAACACGAGAATGATGCCTAATTTTATTTACAAACAATGGAGGTACCCACGTAAATCTTGAAGAAGATTTAAACAATGGGTAGGTTTAAATAAACATTTATACAAGTAGCAGCCCCCTTAACATTTCCACTCGCTTTCTAAAATTATTTTTCAATGAAGTAGTTATGGAATTTTTTATTTTATTTAAATTTAGTTTTGAAATCATTTAAAATTAACACATTCTAAATCACTGTTTAGGTAGAAATGGTTAAAGATAGGGAAGAGAATATGCTGTATTATATAATTAAATTTAAATTATGGTTTATTCAAAGAATGAAACTGAAATAATGTGTGTGTGTAGAATTAGAAGAAGATGAATATGATAGTTTTAACAATTCCTAAACATCGTAGCAACAGCATAGTAATCAATTGCTCACTTATGATTTTGCTAAGTGTGCATAATAACTTATGGTTTTGCTAAGAGTGTATAGACCCTTTCTGATTTTGCTAAGTGTTCATAGTCACTTTATGGCTTTGCTAAGTGTGTATAGACACTTTATGATTTTGCTAGTGTGCACAGTCACCTTATGATTTTGCTAGTGTGCACAGTCACCTTATGATTTTGCTAAGTGTGCATAGTCACTTATGGTTTTGCTAAGAGTGTATAGACACTTTATTATTTCGCTAGTGTGCACAGTCACTTCATGATTTTGCTAAGTGTGCATAGTCACTCATGGTTTTGCTAAGCGTGTATAGACACTTTATGATTTTGCTAGTGTGCACCGTCACTTTATGATTTTGCTAAGTGTGCATGGTCACTTATGGTTTTGCTAAGCGTGTATAGACACTTTATGATTTTGCTAGTGTGCACCGTCACTTTATGATTTTGCTAGTGTGCACCGTCACTTTATGATTTTGCTAAGTGTGCATGGTCACTTATGGTTTTGCTAAGAGTGTATATACCATTTCTGATTTTGCTAGTGTGCACAATCACTTTATGATTTTGCTAAGTGTGCATAGTCACTTATGGTTTTGTTAAGAGTGTATAGACACTTTCTGATTTTGCTAGTGTGCACAGTCACTTTATGATTTTGCTAAGCGTGCATAGTCACTTATGATTTTATAAGGAGCTAGACACTCATGATTGTGCCAAGAGTGGACAGACACTTATGTTTTCACCTTCGGGTCTACCGCCCCTTTACATTGTTAATAATTTAATCTTTTTTCCTGTGTTTGGTCTTATTCAGTTTTGTGTACGCATTGACTTTTCTTATGTTACCAAGTTTTACTTGCATTAAATCTAAATCTAAACTTATTCTGATATTCGAAGATTCATTTAAGGCAGTAGTAGGGGGGTTTTTTGGGGGGCGGGGGGGCAGTACTGGACTTTTCTCGCGGCCACCGTGTACGGTGGCAGTCTCGAGTTTAACTCTAGTTTAGTTTGCCGGGTCTTGGTTCCCCGGAAAGAAAAAAAAAGACCAATTGGCGCCCTTTAGCATCAGGTTCCTTCCCTGACGAGTTGTGTACTTTGGTCCAGCCCTTCGCTATACCCCGCCAGTTTTCACCAACTCCAACCCACCCCCCAACTCATACTGTAGCCGGCCGGCAAATTTGTAGCGTTATCCGTGTGAGAAATTACGTTACAATTTTGGCACCCAACGCGGGGCCCTGGAGAGTTGGTATGGTTAGGTTTGGTTGGCAAGGGGTGAGCCTCTGTAGGCTTATTAGGTGCTATAAGGAAAGAGGAACTTAGTTTTCTTGTTCATGTTCCGTAGGGTGTTTCTAGTAAAGTTTGTTTATTGGGACTTTATTCATTGCTGCGGATTAAGCCCACTAATTTTTCGGAGACTCTGCGAATCTGATTGGTGCTTTATTGCCTGCTTACGGAACTCTCAAGTTTTGCTTTCCCTTATGGTGACTTCTATTTATGAACTACATAATTTTTCTACAGGTTAGGCATGAGTTTGATTATTGTAAGTCTAGATTTAAATTGTTAAGATTTTGGTTGGTTAGAGTTGCTTGCTTTGACTGCCCTGCCTAGCACTTATAAAAGGATGTATAGTTGCTTGAATCGGGGTCACTGGGATTCAAGGGGGTCATCGGTTATCCTGTTGTTGTGATGGATGTCTGTAGGCTAAAGAAGGAGGAGTTAGTTTACGAGCTTGCGTTGCGTGGACTTCCAGCGGAGGGACCGGTACCGGAACTCCGAAAGCGTATGCAAAGGGCCTTTGCTACTAACAGACCACTACTGGGTCCCGAGGAATTTTCCAGCCGCTTCCCCGAATTCACGCCACGGAGTGAACTGGACTTCTGTGAGAAGAAATGCGATGACCTTGAGAAACTATTAGAAGCATTCGAAGGACCCAGAAGGGGTCCCCAGTGCCGACGACTGGATACCAGCCTCTGGCATGTGGCCGGGAGAGTTAGTCGGTTGAACATAAAATTAGGAGATGATTCACTATTGGCAAGGAAGGAAGCGCTACAGGAAAGATGCAACTCACTTTTAGCGAAGTTAGAAGGTAAGGTGGAGAGCCTAGAGGAAGATGAAGTGGGCGAATCGGAGAATGATGACGACCCACGCGACCCCGAATGCCTGCACCTGGACACACTTGCACAACAGCAAGCTGTAGAATCTGCGAGAGGATCAGCAATCCCTGTCAGCCAACCTTACCAAAGGAAAGAACGATATAGGGGTGTTCCCGTGACCAAGTGGGGACTTAAGTTCACCGGTGAAGATGCGAAGACAAGCCTTAATGCATTTTTGGAGAGAACTGAAGAGCTAAGGATAGCCAGAGGCCTTTCGGAAACCGAACTTCACGAACAGGCAGTTGATCTCTTTGAGGGCAAGGCGTTGATATGGTACCGATCTGCGAAGCGATGGGTGACTCTATGGGGCCAGCTTAAAGAAGAATTGAAACTAACCTTTCAGCGACCGGATTATGATAACCAGCTTCTTCAAGAAATCATCGCTAGGACGCAAGGCGACGAAGAAAGCCTTGAAATGTTTTTGGCAGTCATGGACAACCTCTTCTCTCGACTAACAAACAGACCTACTAATGATGAGATTTTGAGTAGAGTACTGAAGAACCTTAACGGCTACCTTCAGGACAAGCTGTGTATGTACGACATCAACACATTGGAGGATCTTAGACGATTGGGAAGAAGGGCTGAGCTAGGGCGAGTGCGATCAGCAACGAGGACCTCCCATCCCGGATCGACCACCGTTATGGAGCCGGACCTGGCCTACGCGCCCAGCAACGATAGACGGAAGAAACATCAGCGAGAGGCCAACGTGTCAACCCTAGGTGTTGAAAAACCCGGGCCCAAGGTAGTAAAATCAAGGGATATGAGTGCGCCTTCCACATCACAGGGCGACAGAAAGAGACAACTAGTTGAAACAAGGAAATGCCATAACTGTGGGAAGCAAGGCCACCTTTACATGGCTTGTAAACAACCTAGGAAGGGAATATTCTGCTTTGGATGCGGTAAGCCAGGAGTTGTCCGAAGAGATTGCAAGAATTGCTTACCTC
This sequence comes from Timema bartmani, assembly GCA_902151455.1. Lineage (NCBI taxonomy): Eukaryota > Metazoa > Arthropoda > Insecta > Phasmatodea > Timematidae > Timema > Timema bartmani. The sequence goes on along the minus strand of CABFWB010005262.1, from coordinate 38,280 downwards.
CAAAAAACGGGGAAGGGGAATCATAAACCATCGACGTGATCCCCTTCAGAAAAGTCCGACTGGCCTACCTGAATGGAAAAGGTGGTGCGAAAACGTCTCGTCCTTTTTTAAGAGACAAATTCCACAAGCTTCATACATTCTACTGCAAAACGAGGGGGATGGGAGACCTCATGTAGAAGTCGAAATATTAGGAAAGAAAATTCACGTTTTATTGGAGGGAGGGTGGAAGATTTCCTTTGTTATTATGTCATTTTCTAACATCAGGTTAGAAGGCTGCTTGTTGTCATCATGTACGCCAGGTTCTATTTGTCTTGATATTCGGCCACTGCATTCAACTTATTCACGAAACACCAACTCCAAGACGCAGGACGAGCAGTGGTGGGTCTATGCTTGTTAGGTCACGTAGGCAGCCAGGTGTCCAACAACATGAGTGGTCTTGTCTTAGTACAGCACGGGCCAATCAGAGCATTGCAAGCTCACTCTGTTGGAACATCAGGGTTTTGCACAATTTGTAGCGTTTTTAGACTTCTCTTCGATCTAGCATTCGTGGTGATGAGACTGGACTTGCAAGACACTCTACCCCGGCAGACATATGTGTGAGTAGAGCACCTATATTTGACATAGTAAGATCGTGATGTTTAATAATGCTGGGTGTCTATGAGTACAATATTTCTTTCTGGTAGTATTTATATTGCAGGATGTCTATGAATATTAGATTCTTTAGGGGTGGGTAGTATTTCTATTGAAGAATGTCTATGAATATTAGCTTGTTTAGGGGTGGGTCATATTATTGTCATTGTCATGTTATTATTGTCATATTAGCAATACACGCTAATGTTACAGAAATATTTACTATTTATTTAGTTATAATATATTCTTTATTATAATAACATTCTGTTCCGTGAGTACCTATTATCCACGTAAAATCACATCCTCAGGTAGAGGATAGAGGATACAAGCTTCAGATATGACGGGTATCTGTAAATATATTCAATAAGAAATCGCGGACAGCCTATAGGAGTGGTCCTTCAGCTTGGGGGTGGGGCTTGAGCGAGATAATCTATCACCAATAAAATAAAATCCCATCAAGAAAAGTTTGCTATGATTGACCTTGGGGTAGAATATTCCAAAGATAATAAAATAGTCTCCCACTTGGATCTCCGGGCAGATATTACTCCAGGGGAGACATTATATAACAAAGCTAGGAAAGAAATTAAGATTGAAACGTGAATATTAGGAGATCCTATAGGCCAAAGGCACTACAATCAATGTTATATAAAGTAAGTAGGTTTGGAATAGATAGTATGGCTATACAAAGGGTGATATTATCATGAGATTGTAAGTCTGAGTCAGGCAAATAAGTATTTATTTTTTTATGGAAGAATGGACATTCAAAGTTTAGTCACAGGTCTTCTTATCTATAAAAAGAGTATATCAACAATTAAGGACATAACATTCATTAACAATAGGATGTCAAATATTGAGGTAGCTAGGAGCAGACAAATTAAGCTTATCATCAATGTGCATTGTCCAAAAGAAGACAATGATGCCCTAGTATGGGATATTTTCTTTGAGGAGCTAGAATATCCTCTGTACAGCCCCCTACCAACATATCACATTAAAATTGTGACGGGTGACTTTAATTCAAGCATAGGGAAGGAGTAAATCTTTAAATCAAAAAAAGAAAAAGAAAGCTTACACAATGTAAGTAATGATAATGGAATATAAGATTGATATTTTTTGCCACACATGAGAGCCTTATTAACAAAATTACTTACTTTAACCATAAGGATATTTATAAATATACTCAGACCTCACCAGATACATAGTCAAATTGAACTTTTTCTGTTGATATAATATGTTATACATGCTTACTGTATGTCAGGTCATATAGGGAAGCAGATTGAACTTTGTAGTACATATAAGATTTTTACCACCCGGCAAATATTAGAAAAAGCTTTTTGAATACAACATGAAGGTACAATACATCAATTATATATGTATTTTAAAAAGACCTATGATTCAGCTAAAAGAAACAAAGTACCCATTCACAATTTTAGTCAAGTTTGGAGTAGCCTAAAAATTTGTCAAGCTAATTAAAGTATGTGTGACAGGGTACGATTTGAATGCCACATTTCAGAAATGATCAAAATACATAATGAATGGATTGAAACAAAAAGATGCACTTTCTTCATTACTTTTAATCTATCCATAGTAGGGCAATGCATGAGAGTAGGAAGTGGTTAAGAATAAATTCCACAAACAAGCCTTAGAATGATCAAATTATTTGGAAAATATTGAAAGAAATGCAGAAATTTTATCAGAGGCTAGTAAGGAAAAAATCTTTGAATTGAACGCTGAAAGGACTGAGTATAGGATCACATAGAGAGAGCACGGGTTGAAGACCATAATTTATAGGGAAAGGAATATAGTACGGAAATGTAATATTACAGTTCAATAAGTTTTGAACCTAATGACTGCTGTCAAAGAATGTAAACCTAGGAATATAAAAAACAATAATTTTAATGGTTTTCCTCAATTGCTGTAAGCATGATCTCTTACTAATTTAGTTCAAAAAGGGATGACAATACTTAGGAGTGGAGAAAGTTACATAATGGTGAGTTAAATAACTTGTACTTATCACAAGAAATTAATTGACAATCAAATTTCGCATAGTACGGTGGGTAGGACATGTAGCCCTAATGGAAGAATCTAGAACTGCGTTCAGGGTATTGTCTGGTTAATTCAATGGAAAGATACCTATGGGAAGGAAGAGACACAGAAGGTAGTATAATATTAGACTGAACCTGAAATAAATGATGTAAAGAATTGTGGACTGGGTAAAACTAGCTCAAGATAGGGAAAGGTGGCGTTAATTCTATGTGTGGCATTGGACATTTTAGTTCCTATAGCCATATAATGATTAAATATATAAGTAATTATGATCAATTTAATACTTTTGATATGAATTTAGTTTGCTGTATTATTCATTTATCACTGAACTTCTTCAGTCTCTAGTACTTTTAAAAATATATGCCAAAAATCTGATAGCAAAATGCAGAATAGGAATATTTTTTACAGTATATAAATATAAAATTACGAACATGTTGATACCTGCTAGTGTTTCGAAAAAACTGAGTGATATTGTTGTAGGTTTTCTGATCCAGTAGCAAAGATTAACTGGAAGCATTCTCACTGGTTATAGTTGTTTAGTATGTTGTACAATATAACTAATATACTCATATATAATATTAAATTTAAACTAAGATTAAATCAACTTCTACTTACTGTAGAGTAGGCCAAAGGGATTGTTGCCGCATCTTCCAGACTCCAAGACTCAGGAATGTCCCAAGTGAGGTAAGGATCAAGAGAATTGTGAATTGGCTCCTTTGTGTTTTGTACAATGGACATGACCCTCCTACCATCTTCTAATGTTCCAGAGAGCTCCAAGTTCCCAATGTCATTCATGGCCTAATTTAAAAAAAAATATACTATTTAGTTTTACTTTGTTAAAAATACCTGTCTTTACCTGGTAAATATTGGGGGACTCTATCCCTCCACTCCAAAACAAATAGTGCTTATATGTATATACTCGAGAAAATACATCATCGTGGTTTTAAGAACAATTTTTTTTTATTGTTGTAATTATTAGGAGTATAATTATTTATGGTGAATTAATATTGTAGTTTTCTTCTAATAATATTTTATTTGTTAATGTATAAGTTTATGCTTTATAATAATTACCAATAGCGTGCAACCATTAATAAACATTTAAAACCAATCCTCCGAAAAAATAGAATCAATTACAGCTTTAGAAAACTCTTATGTTGAACCATAACAACTAAACACGTTGGCTCTCTTAACTGGATAACACTTAATATTTTATTTACTAAGTACTCTTTGGCTTTTTATGACTTATGGCCCTGACACAGACTCCATATCCGCACGTCCGTACTCCATGGTCCTGGTCCTTATTAAGAAATTATATTCGTGACTACACAGTTCATATCCGTATTCACGTGATCATTCCAACCAATTAAATAGTCTGAGACTTCCTCCGATTGAACACTTCGAAAGAAAATGGTCCAAAGCAAGAAGCGTGTGGCAAGCAGTTAGCTGATCAATAAAATAAACCAAAAACAACAGGTTGATTTTCAAAGTGCCTAAAAAAGGACTAGGCCTGATAAAAAGATATGAGCAGATAACAATGTATGTATACATATCCTATTTTTCTAGTTTTCATAAATAAATGCAGCAATGTAAAAGAGTGGTTTGGATTCCCAAGTAAAAATAGGCCTAGTAGTAGCCAAAACCTACCTGGTATTCCCACAATTTCTGATTTGCTTGACCAAACATTTTATTTTCTCAAGGTGTCCTAGAATTATTCTTGTTTTTTATTAAATAAAACAGGCATTTGCCAAACACAATCAATTTAAAGCGAATCCATATCATAATCATGTGTATCAATATCAATTATGAAAAAATAATCACACTAGTGTGGAGGATATACAAAGTAAATCAAATAATATGATAATAGGGGTGTGAATCTACAAATGCGACGCCACTCTTTCTGAGAACTTGGTATTTCCAGACAACATTTTCATTGAAGCCGCTCTTCCCGGGGTGTTTAGATTTATAGAAAAATGTTTCTGAATCAGCTCCATGTGAAACTATATTTTCACTTTGTATTTGTTTCCATAGCAACGGATCCTTTCACTATCATCCATGCTTTTATTTTGATGCACATGCACATATTTACTAAGCTGTGATTGGTAGTCTGTATAGACTAGTTCTTAGAAAGTTAAAGTTAATCACTTTCTATGGAGTATGGACTTATGGATAAGAACTCTGTAGCCAGCGCAATCTGATACTGTGGCATCATTTTCTTGCGGACCACGGACCTGCGGATGCAGAGTCTGACTCGGGTCCTTAAAGGTCTTGTTCCTATGTTGATTGGTTTGAATCTTCTCTTATTTTGTGTATGTGAGGAATGTGCAGCTCCTTTCACATAAGTAACTGTGGTTCGTTGTTGTTAGTGCTAGTGATTACGCATGAAGTGCCAATATGACAAATATTTGAACCTTCTTTATGTTATAGCTATTATAACTATAATGATTTATCAAATATGAGGTGGTTGGGGCCAAAAATGATAGCCTTCATAGATTTAGATGGAATATTTCACTAGTTAACTGTTATAAATTCCTGAAATATATCTTCACAAAATAAATACAATATTCTTCAATGTCAGATACCCCCAAAATCTTAACTGCTTATAAAGAAACACTTGTAATTCAAAAGTTAAGCTAACCAAAATAACTGCTAGCTTTTATTTTCTTCATAAATTGATTATTAGGATGTTTTGTCTCCAATCACTAATAAATTGCTAGTAAATCTAAATTATTGTTTTCCAATAAATATGAGTGAATCAGCTTATTGTACATCCTCACCTTTTCTTTAACAATATCATTGACAGAAGGGTCCCATAGGTTAAGTCCAACAAAACCTATGTGTATGTTTTTCAATCTGAAAAAATATAATAATACTGAATAATAAAAATATATTTAATATAGTTTTATTTATTGTGCGTTTAATAAAATAAAAACTAAAATAATCTTAAAATTATAGCTTAGACTAAAAATATTTATTTGATCGTTAGCTACAACAATGTTTTTAACATTTATATTTCAAGAATGCTTGTTATTATTACTATCATCTTTACTTTAATCTAGTTTTTCTAAGAAAAACATTTTTTCTATATATTGATCAGTGATTTTCAAAAATTTTGTCACAAACTATATTAAGCTACATGCAGGGCTACCCTTAGCAGACATAGAGCCTTTGGTTACCTGCCTCTCACTACCCCTGCGAGAAAAATATACACATATATACCAATTTTCAGATGCATAAGCTATCAGGAAATGGAGGGCTCAGAGCACAAGGAGACCACGTCCATCAAGTCATATTTTGAGAAATAAGAGCTTAAAGTTATTAATCCATTGTTAATTCTAGGGAGCATTTTAAAACTCTGGTCATTGTTTTGATTAGAAATAAGATTCTAACTTAAACACTGACAATGGTTAAAAAATTGTTATAATTATTTTAATACGAGTTTTTCATTAAAAAAAGAAAATTTTGGACTTGATTCACTTGAGCTCTGAAAACTTTGAGCATTAGTTTCATAGATATACCAAAAAATAAAATAAAAAGTAATTATAATACTATAATTTTAATCATTATAAAAATATTAATAAAAAATTGCAATACAGCTTTAAAAATATTTAGCTACAAAAAAACACAGACATAAAAAAAGTTTGTTTTTAAATTCTAAACATAAAATAATTCATCAGTTTCATCTTGATTTTCAGGTGTAGACTCACATGATAACCTTGTACTTGACACACAGGGAAGGTATTTATAAAAAATCATGGAATACAGGTGGAATGTAAGGCAATACATCCTGCATGTACTTCCTTTTTTTTATCTCTGTTACAACATGTCGACTTGGATAGAGTTCACTTCGGTTAGTATTATGCAAATTCGCTAGTGGATGACCAGGAGATCTCTTTTCTAAATTTACAGACTGAAATTCAACTAAATGATACAAAGTTGTTTTAAATTTAAAGATGAATGGAAAGTATCTTTCAAATCGAAGGCATCTAATTTATAACCAGCTGAAGTTAATGCCTCAGTGGTTTTTTTCCTGTTTGTCACTGACTCTTTAAGTGATTTAGTTGATAAAAAGTCATCTATTTCATGACAATTATTTCAAATGCTGGAGCTTTGCGTTTAGACTGTTAAACTGTTTCAAACCATTCCTATGGTGAGTAAATTAACTATTTTTTTCTACAACTCTTTTCTATAATGCCAAAATCCCCGTCATTTGGAAGATAGGAATGCCCAGACACCAAAAACTTGTGATCAATGGTTTTGACTGCCATGTCAGGATCTTGTAACGATGTCACAAACATGAACGAACACAAACAGTTCAACGCTGAGTTATATGGGCCTTACTCACCATCAGCCTGTTGAACGCGGCCCGCTAGACTGCTCTCATCACAACAACACTCTACCAAGAAACCCTCGCTACGGACTAAAAGTGGGGCTAGAGTCTGCAGTCCACCTGTGATTATTGCCCCGCCCACAAGGAATATAAACTGTATAAACTGTATAAACTTGATTCAAGTTGTTTCCGGCTCTCCAAATTGAATGCTATTAGCGCGATCTATAAGTTCCCAGAGTTACCCCTTTTTCCCACCTTGAGCGCTGCTCGCCTCCTTTCTTTTGTTCTCTTTTCCCCCTGAGTTCCCCCTCTCTGAGGAAGAGGTTGAAGTTTAGAATTGGTATAAAATAGCCTGCAAGTTTTAGTTCATCACTAACTATACCACTGGCATTGAGAAGGTGAGGGCGCTGATTTGAGTCTCTTCTGAGATTGTTATTATTATTCTAAATTCCTTTTGGCAATATTATGGGGGGGAATTGTTGTTCTAAATTACTGTTTGGGTTTAACTTCAATGGGTCTAACTTACATTATGGTGGATGGTTTTTTTGTGGCTAATCTACGACCTTGCTTAAAATTAGGTGTTGCGATAAAAATAGAGACCTTTTGGTTTAATCAGTGCGCTCTTACCGTCGCTTATGTATTTTGCGCTAGTTTCTCTGTTTACTATTACTAGTAAAACTTTGGGTAGATCGACTAGATTGTAAAACCAAATAATAATTGTAAATAAAAACCTATAGTTTGGATAGTACTTCAATGGACACGATGTACTTTTATAGTTGTATGTTAGACTTAGATATTCATCAAAGACGTTATTTTGTTTAGGGTAAATTTGTATGATAGGCTTAGATATACTTTAAGGACGTTATTTTGCTTAGAATAAATTTATATGTTAGCGTATGTTAACTTTAAATATTATTGTGAACCTTAATAGACTTTAACTTTGGGAACAGTCCACTACAGCATGTCTAAATGTTCAGTTTCAAAATGACGGACATAACCGTCTTGGTCCATTAATGTCTGTCGACCTTGGGTGTCCTCAGGTGGATGTTCAGGCAGAGTTATATTTAATTAATCTAGCAATTATCTCTTTCGGGAAATTTTAAGGCCACCTTAATCAATGTCTATAAATTACAGGGTACTTTAGTAATTGTTGTGCGAGTGTAATTTTTTACATGGTTAGAGCTATGTTGGACTTATGCTATCCTAGAAAGACATTTGTCTGGTGGAGTTTAGCGTTTTAATTGCACTGTCTCACTTTTGATAGCTCTACTAGGGTATTGTTATATTGGTAGCGCGGCCTTCTGCCATGCGTATGAAAATGTTTGACTAGGAATTAGTTCAATGGGTTCTCTACCCCTGTGAGACGTATCTGTATTTACATAAGGCTAATTGAACCTCAAATTCACTTGTTTTGAATTCCATACTGCCTTTTTCTTTTATTAGTGCATTGTAAAATTATGAATAAATAAAACACTGTTTTCTCTTGTGACCTCTGGTTTTTAATGTCCAGCACGCACTTCCTTTTTTGCAAGGGTGTCACAGTGTCAACTTCATGAGCGAGAGACATATTTTAATATTCCGATTTTAACCTGTGCATGAGTCGGAATTCATAACTATATTTTCACGAGTTGAAGCATGAGTTCTCAAATGTTTTACCAAACAAGATGGTAAATCTTGGAAGCCCATTCCCCTTCTGTTTCATTCCACATATACATGAACGATTTGCCAGAGTTAAAAGAATGAATACCCAAATTATAATCATATAAATTTCTTTTATAGTATGCTATGGAAGTAGTTAGCTTAGGGAATGGTAGAGCCTTTTGCAGGTCAAACGTAAGGACACAATTATTACAAGAAGCTAATATTTGGTCTTCTTTAAGAGACTGTCTTGCCTGATCTACCTTGGCCAAATGGATTTAATAGTACTCTAGGACTTGGTTTATTTGTGCTCTGAAAATTATTGAGAGTTGACTACAAGCGTCCAGCAAGTGCTGCCACAAGTGGCAAAATAATAAACTATGGACTTGGTCTCTTGTAGCTCTGAAAAGTATTCACTTTTATAGTAGTATATCATGTAAAAAATTGGACTTGGTCTCCTTGTGCTCTGAACCCTCCAAATACCCTAAATGTTAATACATGAAATAAATAATGTTAGAGGCCATGGCTTCATACATGTATGGGTTAATTTTAGAGTTGGACCAATGCTAATTATCAATCTGATCATCGGCCGTTTATGGCCCAATCGGCGGATCCAATGATCGACGCTTGTATCGCCGATCATTTATGCCGATTATTCTATACGTGTGGATATAAAATATATTTTAAATTCTTAAGTCATAAACATAGAAAAAAAATCTGAAGACAAAAAAATTTGATCTAATTAATTCCCTCGAATGTAAACACATCTTCTATTTTGTGTTTTCATTAAAACTTAAAACAAATGGCAAGCAAATATTGTACCTTATCTCACCCACTGGCTCAATGGCATCACAGACTCTTCAGTGCAGCTGGATTGGTCAGTTATAAAAAAAAAGTTCACTTCACCCAAACAAGATCAAGATGCTGGTATTTTTAAATAACAATTTAAATTCCACCCAACCGTGAATGTAGTGTATATAAAGTTAATTTGGATGTAATAGTAACTAAGAATTAATAGCCGGAGCTATTATTTATGCTTATTAGTAGGGAATTACTCCACTAGATATCATATTCTGTAAATTGAAAAATGACACCTGGACACGGGAATCGAACCCGGGACCTCTGGCTTAGTACGCCAATGCTCTGACCACTGAGCTATCCAGGATTCGTCCCGTGCCCTGGGTCATTCTTCACTCATATTTTAAGGCAGAGTCTATGATGGACTAGCGGAAATCGTCGGCTACAAGTATGTTATTATATTAATATCACGAGCCATTGGATAACGCAGCCATCTGCGACTCGGTAGTTGGCTGTT
>CABFWB010005262.1:0-28228 GCA_902151455.1 Timema bartmani | reverse complement strand
TGTGCAAATGGCAGCATAACAGCCAACTACCGAGTCGCAGATGGCTGCGTTATCCGATGGCTCGTGATATTAATATAATTACATACTTGTAGCCGACGATTTCCGCTAGTCCATCATAGACTCTGCCTTAAAATATGAGTGAAGAATGACCCAGGGAACGGGACGAATCCTGGATAGCTCAGTGGTCAGAGCATTGGCGTACTAAGCCAGAGGTCCCGGGTTCGATTCCCGTGTCCAGGTGTCATTTTTCAATTTACAGAATATGTAACAGTAACGTTTAACAAGAGATTTTTTTCTATAACCTCGAGCAGGTTTTCAATTGGACAGAGAATTAAAGAAAGCCTATAAAAATGTAACTATAAATAAGAAGCAGAATTTTAACTAACACATGTCCAAGTCTCTCTTTCATCTAAACACAAAATATGTGTATTCTCCTTGTGTACAGAACTTTGTGTACCCTTATTAATTTTACTAAAAATTATATTTAAATTTTGTTATTTATGATTATGATTGTTTTAAATGACGGAGTCAGTTGTCCTAACAATAAAATAAACTATATTTTAAACAACTTTAAAGCTTTATTTGGACTTGATTAAAACTAACTTTTAATGGACAGTATCAAATTGAAAACTAAACAAATAATCAGCATCAGTGATCGGCTTAATCGGCAACAACTGATCGGTATGGGCCTAATCAGCAAAACAGCCGATCGGCCCAATTCTAGTTGATTTATCCCCAACCTTACGTTTGATATTCTTCCCCAACAAACGCTACCTGTTTACAGAACCACTGTGCTAAGTTTGATATAAATAATATGCTGTGTTAAAATGTAATCGTGAGACATATCCACACCAGAGTGGCACACAAATGCTAATTGATAGAGCTAAAACAGAGAGTTCGCTTAACTCGTTCAAAAGATCAAATCACATAAGTTTGGATTTCTTTTTTTCTTTTCTTTTCTACACTCTGACAAAACTTGCTAGATCACCCAAGCAGGGAATCCACTACACGAGCGAGCATCTAAAAATTTCCCACACTTTGCGCTGACTCTGGAATGGCCAAGACAACGGTTGACACATCACATCGAGCAGAATGGCCTACGTGTCTGATCGTTTGTTTGAGACCCAGTACTGGGACGTGGTGTTACTCAACTGACTGGGCTTATAGGCAGAGGTGGAAACCCTTTATGACTAGCAACAGTTTATGATTGGGTGTCAAACGGCATAAAACAATGCCTCCTTCCCTCTCCTTCACCCCACCGTACACCATGCTCCTTCATTACAACACACTTCTATTATTCAAGGTTAAACTTAACGGATGCAGTTGTATTAAAATAATTATTGTCAAGGTTTGAAGACATTTCGAGAATGTGGTTTCAAAGGTTGCATAGCAGTTTAGCGTAGTGTTGCAGTCTGTTGTTCTTTTCCTGTTCTAGCCTACAGAAGAGAGGGTATTGGGAATATTATAGGATGTAGCGTTTCTAAATATTTACTAAACTATTGATGTCTGGCAGAAAGGCAGGAAATTTAATTTGTTGTATACATTATGTTTAATTTCAGGAGGAGGCAAAGTTGTATTAGGTTGGATTCAATTTTAATTAGGTATCATTTTATTTTGTTTTCCTGCTGACGTCAGTAAAAATAATGTTTTTTTAATAAACTCTTTAAGAATAATTTTGTACTACCTGGTTTGGATTAGCTTTTCTTCAGTTAATAATTTTTTTAATTACTATACATAGTATGTCTCACCATTTTTCATATGAGACTCTTAAGGTCATTTTGTGGCTTTCTCATAAAGGAACTGTTTTAATTATTGTCCTTGTTAGACTTAAATGTAAATTATTATTTTGTGTGTGTGTGTAGTTATATAGAGTATGTTTCTACAGTCATAATTTATGTGGGTGACTCATTATGTAGTTCTCATAGCTTTGTGAATTATAAGCCTATAATTTGCCCATGTAGTAAAAAATAAAAATTGATCTTACTCTTTGGTGCATGAACTTCGTGTAGGACCAAATCTTTTGGAAAGCTAATCCTGATCTGTATACCTTTGCTTGGTTTAGAATATTTAATTTCTATCTCATGCCTGCTTACCAATATTTTCAATTAATTAAATGTTTATACCGTAGTTAATCTTTCCTGTCCTCTAATTAGGTCATTAGCTTAGGATAGGATACAAAATAATCACTCCCCATTGAATTTAGTCATAGATCATACAACAACTTACTTGTCCATGAAACATATTTAAACGTCATTTACTCAACTTCCATGCATAATAATTAGATGACATATTTGAATATTATGTATTGATCATACATCCCACTTGTATAACATAGATTGAAGCCACAATCATTAATTTCCTGGCATATGTTCATGGAAGCCATATATAATATATCGAAGATATTTGATCATTATTCATGGATCCTAATCTTGCTTCATACTTGCAATACAGATGGTGAGCCTTCTTTAATCAGTCTTGCTCATACTTCATGTTTGATCATGTCATACATAGCAGGGCTACACAATTAAAGCTATCCATGATATTTGAAACTTATATGATCATTTTGTTGATCAGATTCATTCATGCGTTGTCAATACGGAGGATGCATGTCAAGTACAGGGTGGTGGGGGTTGATGGGAGGTGTTATGGAAAAGGTGGAGCTTTTCTACTTACACCTCCTTTTACTATACCCAAGGATCTAAACATAAGGATTTAAGGTATATTTAAAATAAAATTGAAAACTATTTTACTCTTATTAGTCATCTATTCTTCTAAGTGTTTATAATACATGCCAAAGTAATGATAGAGTAGGTCAGAGCCAAAGTTTTTAACTCTAAGCAAATATTAATTAAATATTTTCTTCTTTTAATTGTCTTAGTCCATTATTCCTCCTAGAATTTATAGTAAGTACACAAGTAGAGATTGATATTCTCAAGAGGTTATTGATTAAATATATCTAGTATATATATATGTACATACATACATATATTTATTAGTAATAGTCCATTATTCCTCAAAGTTTATCAGTAAAGGATGTTGGTGGCTAGTGTGTACGGGTGATGTTCAATAGATTTGTCCTAAAAAGTTTTCTTCTATAAGGGAATAATTCATAAATGTATAAGTGTAAAGTTTATTATGTTACACTTATACATTTATGCACTAATCCCTTAGATATTAAGTAATAGTCTTGTAGTATTTAAGAGGATGAGAATTTACCGTTTTAAATTTAGTCTTAAATTATTTTGGCAAGACGTTGGCTGCACATCAGGTTGAGGACAGAGTTTGGGAGAGGGAGAAAGGTAGAATTTATTTTTATTTTTTGTTACTGTTACTTTAGCTATATCCTAGGATTAGAACATTCGTTGCATAATATATATTTAAATGGTATATTATTTTATTTGTCTAGGCCTACTATTCCTCTTAGTGCTTATAATATAAAAAAAGTATCTATAGATTTGATAATAGTCAATTTGTTCATAACCAAAGTTTTGTATTCTTAGGGAATGAAAATTGGACATGGTATACATATCCAAAATTTGTTGCTAAATTTGTAATTTTACTTTCGTAACAATATAGTAGAATATTGGCTATGTTATCAAAATATATATGGTAACACATAACAATTTTAAAACTAGTTCATGAGCCCAAGGGTATTTTTGTTCTGCTAGAGTTATTGTAAATTTCTGATTCTATCATCACCATTCATAAATAAATATTATGTTTATTAAAACTATAAAATACATCATAAATATATTCTACTTGAAGCAAAGGGGAAAGTAATGTTAAAACTAAATTAAAGTCTGATATTAGTTTTATTTTAAAATAATTTGTTTCATTAATTATTAACTTTATCAATTACATTACAAACAAAAACTAGAGAAACTTTGGAAATCTTGATATTTCTTAAGGGTTTCAATTCAAGCGTTTTGTTACCATTTGATTTGGTGATTGAAATTGTTTTAGTAAAATATTTCTGAGCAACAAAACAAATATTAAGTAGTAAACCTACATGAATATGAGTCTATTTATTTGATTGTATTGCAAGCTTTAATTTTGTCAATATAGCTTTTATATTATTTGTTTAGTCACAATATAATTTGAATCTCACCTCAATGCCGGTAATCCACTTAAGTAAAAAGGGACTTTAAGCATTATATCACAAGGTAGTTGTTGGAAACCACCCCATGAACCATCACAATAGACATTACATATGAGATCTTGTTGAAGCTGTTGCAGATAAATATCTTCATTCAAAGAGAAACTAGGTGCGTTTTCGTCAAGGATGAATATATATCTGCAATGAACATAAAATAAAGTTTAGAATATTCTATAAAAAGTTATCATAATTTATTAAAAGTAGGAATTTATTTTCTCAATATTTGCTCAATATTTCCTTTAGGATAAGTAAAAATTATGGATTTACGTTCAGATTATAGATACATTTTGCAAATCCCATAAATAGTTTTATTAATAAAAATTTTAAAATCAAACCAACACAATTCAGCCTAGTTATTAAAGAGAATAAAGACAAAGTCCAAAAAATATATGATTAACTCATTTGTTATTTAGTATTAGAGAGCAAAGTCAAAGTCTTAAGTGATAGTTGTTCATGTACCTGTGTATGTTACCAGTATTAAATAATATATTATTTATTTATAATTACAATCTCAGAACAGTTATTATGTTTATTAGAACGCAAACGTGATAGCCACTCCCATAACAGTTGATAAAATATATTAGCGATTTATAACTACCTGAGTTTGTCAGCCTTTGGTTCCTTGCTGAGTTGCTGGATGAGTGTTCTTCCATCTATTGGAGCCTTTGTCTTAATCACTACATACACTCGTTTGTTATATCCATTAATTATATTTAATTCAGACTTGAGCTGTTGTGGCCAGCTGTGTTCATCTCCAACCAAGAATATTACTGGCGCTTTTTCTTCTACAGATACAGCCTGTCGATTAGAGTTCAGTTTATATACACCCTGACTATTGGAATGTATTGTATGTGTACAATATAGATTATAACACAGTGTACCTATGCACAGTACACAATCCATCTTATATAGCAGTGTATGAACACATTAAATATTATAAAGCAGTGTATGTGTACATTTTAGATCAATATTTATATATTTTAATATATTTAAATTAATATAAGCCCAACATATTTTAAGAATATAATAGCATATGCCTAGAAGGAGTTAAACTTTATTTTTTAATTGGCATATTTTTTTAATCAAGCATAATTCTAATATATATATATATATATATAATATATAAATTATGTATATATATATAATATACCTACAGACCTACAGTATTATGTACTCCACTCTATTCAGATTTGAAAATACTTTTAAAATGCTTAATACTTTACAAATAAATATATTAATAATTAACCTTTATTTTATTTAAAGCTAACACCACAATGCCTAGAAACTAATTATTTAATAGTTTATTACCAATCGACACATTAGATGATGATAATAATAATAGTAATGATAATGATGATAATGATTATGATAATTTCAATTCAATTTCATTTATTATATTGCTGGTTACCATTCATAAAAGTTATGACAGGCCAGCACTGAAAAGTACACAAGTACCTTACAAGCACATATGATAAAAAAAAAATCAACAATAGCTAAATAATGATACATACTGATGAACATTTACAAAGAATATAGGAACTAGTTATTATGTAGCATGTCACCTAAATCAAAATGACATCTACAAACTGTAATCCGCAAAAAATACTAAACTACAATAAGGGAATCAGAAGAAGATAATTAATATTGATGTATTTAGCAATAATTTCGTTTGGATGCTACTTACATTACGTGGATATTCTCGGATACGATCACCATGCTTTCACCAACTGTTCTGCTAGCATGGCGGAAGCAAAAGCGGGGCAGTTTAAACGCACGTCCAACCTCTTGACCTCAACATCGAAGAAAGATCAGACGGTCCTCGGTTCATCGCTAGCGACGCCGTGAGCTACGACCACTACGCCCCTAGCGGACTTCCTTGGCAACTCTTGTTCCACAGTCCCTAAACTCCCTCCCCCCCTTTGTTCCTATTCCATTGTTTACGGTGCCCAATTTGCTAGTCAAGGAAAGAGTATATAACGAGAGACTCCTAGGCTCATATTTTGTAGTTCATCACTTGGATATCTTCGAAGAAGGAAACTCTGCTCCACCACCTGTCGAAGATACTGCTGACCATGACGGTTAGGTCATGGGTGTCACCGCCTCGACGCCAAGGGAATCTCTTCTAT
This sequence comes from Timema bartmani, assembly GCA_902151455.1. Taxonomy (NCBI): domain Eukaryota; kingdom Metazoa; phylum Arthropoda; class Insecta; order Phasmatodea; family Timematidae; genus Timema; species Timema bartmani. The sequence goes on along the minus strand of CABFWB010005262.1, from coordinate 21,946 downwards.
CGATCAAAGTATTTTGTCATTTTCTAAGTCCTTCAGACTTGTTGAGTTAGTCCATATGACTATGTAAACTTTTCTTTAGTCAAAATTGACCAACTTATTTGGTACGTCCATCAGACGTGTTTTCCTTAGTTAAAATGACCAACTTATTTTGTACGTCCATCAGACGTGTTTTACTTAGATAAAATGACTAACATATTTTGTACGTCCATCAGACGTTTTTTCTTTGGTCTAGTTGACCAACNAGTACAGCTGATTTAATTTTCTGTTAGTCAAAAGTTTTGATAGCATATGTTTACTATTTCAAAAGGATATAGCTTAAATACAGGAGCCTTGATCTCTGTATGTAATAGGACCCAGGCTTTAGAGCCCTCTCATTCACAAGTTTTTTATTCAGTATTATGTCCATAAGAATTCACAATATTACATAACGCCGTGGACGTCATGCTCAAATGTTCATATTTTGAATGGCTAAAAGCAGGTTGTCTAACGCCTTTATTTGAGGACCTAGTTAGGTCAGTATCTCACAGCACCATAGTTGGCATCTTTTTTCTGTGTTATTATTTTGGGTGCGCAAAGTGTGGAACACGGCTAAGTTTGTATGGTGGCCCGCACAAATAGTATTTTCTTTCGCCCCTTGGTTGGCGCTTCTTATGTTTTAGTATTTAATGTTGGAGTATACTAAACTTGAGGTTTACCCCAGGCCGTGGATAATGACATAAATGTACTATTGATTGCTCTGGCAGTTTCCACTGGGAAAGGACCGGCCATAGTACTATAAGTGTAGACACCTGGTTGCCTTTTGGCCATTTACCGATGTAATGGACAGTCCGTCCTCTTATAATATCTGAAACTGTTCTTTATTACTAGCGCAGCCAGCTAGTTAGGCTGGGACAAACTGCTAGTTTCGGTTAATAACTCTAAAATTATAAGGTATGTTGTCACAACTTTATTTGTATCTAATTTACCTTGTTTTTGTTTAGATCCTTCTGGTGGAAGTCAGGCGCTAGCCCGACTTTGTTGGAATCCAATAATCACCGTTTACCTAATGTCCTTTTGACTGTTGCCATGTCGTCTTGCACAGGTATTCTCCCGAGCTACGGGAAGTTACTATAACTTTGCCAGTGTCAAACTTAATCTTGTTCATGTATGAAGCTCTAGTTGTTCTTACTTTCTATTTTCATTTACCTATTGTAACCTGATTTCAATTTTTATGTTATTGAATAATAAATCTATTTATGTTACCTATTTAATTCTTTCTGTTATAAAGTATGTTCCTATCACTCACTCATGTATTAAAATGTAAACAACCCCTAATATAAATATCCCAGGTAATAGTAAAATACTACAATTAATGATGAGTGATAAATAAATAGCTTAGGAGGAGTAAAAGCATATTTATTTAAAAAGAATAATAATAATAAATAATTAAAAATAAATAGTTAAAAATAAATAATAATAATAAATAATTAAAAATAAATAGTTAAAAATAAATAATAATAATTAATAAAAATTAAGAAATAATAATAATAATAATAATAATAATAATAATAATAATAATAATTGTAATAACAATAATAATAATAACAATAATAATAATAATAATAATAATAACAATAATAACAATAATAAATAAATATGTAATAATAATAACAATTAATAAATAATAATAATAATAACAATAATAATAATAATAACAATAATAATAATAATAATAATAATAATAATGGCATTAAACCGAGGTAGTCCACTTGTGGTTAGCCACTTTGATCACCTAACCACGGGGACAAGACCCGATTTTAATTCAGTGTTATATTGTAGTAAAATGTTAAATTATTTAAGTTCCTAAATCTATTAAATTTTATTTATTTTTCAAAAATTACCACCTACTCTTAGCAGCCTGTTCGATTACCATACATTAATTATGCTAAAGGTAAAAGGATAAGGAAAGTTATTTGCTGTGAGGAATGTGAGGGAATATTTACGGAAAGACAACCACAGTACACTCAGCCAGGATTCAAACCCAAATTTTACCTTCACTGATAATCCAGTATAACACCAGAGTGACGCGTAAGAATACACAACCACCAATTCAGGTCAACAATAGTTTATCGTGATCTTGTAAATTGATTTGTTAAATATTTTGAAATATACAAACAGAGAAATGCAGTCAATAAAAGTGGTACGATATTTTCAATGAAAACTTTTATACTGGATAGTCAAATTAGTTATTGAATCAAAATAGTATAATATTATTTGGCAACTTACCTTCCTCAAGAGTAACAATTTCTCATTGTCGAACTGTTGCTCTATGACCACAACTAGACCATCGCTGATATTTGGAGTTTGTTTACCAATGCTTCTGGCCAATATAAAGCTAGAACTGTTATTAAATAAACCAACAAACTTCTCTAAAGTGTCGATTGGAGTGATGAGAAGTCCAATGCTCGAGGCTGAAGAGAGCATTCTAATGGCATTGTTGAGAGATACTGTGCTTACGTATTCCTGAAAAGTAAAGGAAAAAAAAAAAATTGGAAACCTTGTAAGTATTTTTGATATTCAAATCTTAAAATATGGTCATACTTTTAAAATTTGAATATCTCAATTCATCATTACTACAGATAGTTAACAACTTTAGAGATAAATATAGCTGACTCTCAACATAAGTTGGCTGATTAACTCCAGACAGTGAGCAGAAGTGGTTATGTGGTAATACAATCATGTTAAACAGAATTTTGTTATCAATGTTTACTTTACCGTACATAATATCAACCTTAAAACCACTTTAGAATGTTAAATGGTCAAATTATATTTTTTTAGAATAATAGCTTACAATGGAAAATACTTCAGACACAAGCCTTAAAAATTATGTTTCTTAAGAAAGAGAGTTTATGTCAGGAGTCCTTTGCTCTGAGCAAGGAAAACACCATAGGCTATACTGAAAACATTTGTTTACGAGTCTCGGCTCACAACTAGTGTTGTCATCTGCGCATGCGCATACCCACATTCACGGACGGTAAGAATACGCACACAACCTCCTACCTCTTTGTGTTCTTGTATTGCTGGATGCTCTTTACCTCGAAGATCACCATGTAGTGTCATGTGCTGTTTTAATGTATATAGTGTTGTTTAGTAAAGTGTTACTTTGTTCATTCGGACATTCACGTCTACGAGATTCTTCATAACCTTAATAACAGGTTATGGGCCCAGCTGCGCGAACAAAATTAGTCACAAATTATAGCGTGCGTGAAACAGCCATTAACCACGATGAACACGAACACCGCAAGAATTGAATGGCCTAACAAACAAAACTACGACACGTGGAAACTGCAAATGCAGGCCGAAAAAACGACGTGGGAATTTTTTATCGGCACAAATGAAAAACCGGAACCGGGGGATAGCAACGAAAAGCCGCCAAGATGTTAGAATGGGAAAGAAACGATCAGAAGGCAAGATCGAACATAATCTTGTCAATATCTCCAAACGAGCTTAAACAGGTAAACAAACTGTGACACGTCGCATGCAATGTGGTCGGTGCTGCGAGAAATGTATCAGTCCCAAGGTCCGGCCCGGAAAGCAACACTTTTGAAGAGATTGAATATACACAAGATGGCGAACGGCGGAGACATACGCAACCACCTTAACGAATTCTTCGATACCCTCGACAAGCTAAGTGACATGGACATTAACATGCATCCAGATCAGTTGGCCATGATGTTGCTGTATAGTTTATCTTCGACATTCAAAAGTTTCAGGTGCGCGATCGAGTCGTGTGACGAGCTACCAACGCCTGAGGGCCTACGGGCTTAGATCATCGAAGATAACGATGCTCTAAAAAATAACACGCGCGGCGAAACGTCTGACGCCATGTTCATAAACAGAAGTGTTAAACAAAATTATTCAAAAAGGAAACCGGGCGAAAACAAAAGTGATTTCAAATTGAAAAAATCCGGAGATAAAGTGTGATGTTACACTTGCAAAAAGCCGGGACTTAAAAAGTCTGAATGTCGGTACAATGGCAAAAACAAAAAAACATCGGAAACTAGAAACGTGTGTTTTCATTCCGCAGAGACATCAGCGCAAAACAATAGATGGTGTCTTGCTAGTGGAGCTACGACACATCTGTGCCACGATTTGGGCAATTTCCGCGAAATCAGTGTCGAGAAGTACGGTACGTTAAATCTTGCAAACAACTCGTTGATGAAATTATCGGAAAAGAAACGTTACTTTTTACCGCCAATGTATCGGGCAATAAGAAAAACGTCACAGTGACCGACGCATCGCACGTACCAGATCTGAGGACTAACCTCTTATCTGTCAGTAAGATTACCGACAGAGGCTTTGATGTTGTTTTTAAATAAAAATGCGCGTAAGTAGTGAACTCGAACGGGCAAGTCGAACTACATGCTGACAGAATTGGGGATCTATACTGCATACGCCAGTTTGAAGAAGGCGTTCGTACCGCATCGCCACTTCAAAAACACGTTAGAGTTCCGCTCAAATTATTTCACATATGACTCGGACACGAGAACACGAGAGACATTATAGACACTGCACGTAAAGAGGTCGTGACCGGAATGCATCTCACACAAACAACAACTAAACCAGACTGTGATGTATGTTCGAAGGGAAAAATGTCGAGGACCATATTTCCTAAGAGGTCTGAACGAAAAACACAATTATTGGACCTCATCCACACGGACACATGCGGGCCGATGAGGACAAGTTCTCTAGGAGGTGCAAAGTACTACGTCGAGTTTATTGATGACTCCACGAGATGGTGTGAAGTCAGGTTCCTGAAGTCAAAGGCTGAGGTTTTCAACGCTACGGTGGAGTATGTAGCCCTTGTAGAAAATCAGCAGGGCAAAAAGGTTAGGTGCTTACAATCTAATAATGGTCACGAGTACACGAGCCTAGAGTTTGATCAATACTTGAAGAAGCAAGGGATTACCCGAAGACAGAGTGTTCCTCATAGCCCGGAACAGAATGGTGTAGCTGAAAGGAAAAACCGTACACTTCTCGATGCAGCTAGATGTTTGTTGATGGAGTCCAAATTGCCAAATTATTTTTGTGCTGAGGAAATCAACACCTCCAACTACCTAAGAAACAGCTTACCCACCAAAATCTTAAACGGTCTAACACCATTTGAGGAATGGACCGGTAAACCACCCAATATTTCACACTTGATAGTATTTGTACTTGTTCCAAATCGGTTCAGGGGAAGACGCGACATTGATAGCGACATATGTAGACGATATTCTAATTGCGTCTAAAAATCCAAAAACAATCGCTGACCTAGGATTGGGGCTGGGTAAGTATTTTGAGATAAATGATCTTGGTTACGCGAAGTGTTGTTTGGGCATTGAGATTAATCAGAGTCTTTACAACAGCGAGGTTATGTACGGGAACTTCTTGCTCGTTTTAACATGACCGACTGTAAACCAGTAAGTACTCCTATCGACCCATGTGCAAAAATGAAGGGAAGTCAGGGACCGAATGAAGAAGACGAGAAGCTTCCTTATCGTGAACTGGTAGGAACTCTTACTTACCTGTCCACATCAACCCGGCCTGACATTGTTTTCGCTGTCAGCTACCTGGGTCAATTCAACAATTGTTATGGAGCAAGTCATTGGAAGACAGCCAAGCGGGTTCTCGGGTGCCTGAAGGGGAACAGCCGATGTCAGACTAACCTACAGGACAGATCCAGGAAAATTAAAAAGGTTTGTAGACGCCGATTGAGGTAATTGCGCTGAGGATAAACGATCCTATACAGCCTATCTATTTGTGTTCAACGGAAGCCCGATTTCTTGGGACTCTAGGAAACAAAGGACGGTGGCTCTGTCCACCACAGAAGCCGAGTATATTGTCTTATCAGAATGTGTAAGAGAGTCCATTTATATCCAAAGCTTTATCTGTGAGTTGGGCCTTGACGAATTGGTAGATCTAGCAATCTATTGTGATAACCAAAGTTTGCCGAGACTGGCCGAAAACCCAATATTCCAGTCCAAGAACAAACACAATGACATCCACTACCACTTTGTCAAGGACACATTGCAGGACAAGTCTTTCACTGTGAGTCACATATCGACTGAGCATCAAGTAGCTGATTTTCTGACCAAGGCTTTGAAGCATACTTGGTGTACAAAATCTGCTGGGATGGCTGCCATGACATAAGGATGTTATTTCTTCTCGTGATCCTTGACTCGAGGGGAAGTGTTAGGAGTATTTTGCTCTGAGCAAGGACAACACCATAGGCTACGCTGAGAACATTTGTTTACGAGTCTCGGCTCACAATTAGTGTCATCATCTGTGCATGCGCATACCCACATTCACAGACGGTACGAATGCGCACACAACCTCCCACCTCTTTGTGTTCTTGTATTGCTGGATGCTCGTTACCTCGAAGATCGCCATGTAGTGTCGTGTTCTATTTTCATTTATCTTGTTTAGTAAAGTGTTACTTTGTTCATTCGGACATTCACGTCTACGATATTCTTCATAATCTTTCTAACAGTTTATTATTTGATTGATAAATACAATACCATACTTTACAATACAAATTACAGACTATTACAATTTACATATTAGAGATTTAGAGATATTCACTATCATTACTATTCTATAGGCATTACAGAAAATCTTGTTAATACGCCTCTTAATGTGTATATAGAATATAGAGCTGAAGGCGCAAAATTATAGATAAACAAGGTAAAATTGTATAAATTACATGACCAATGATAGGCTGTTTCAGAAAATAAACTGTGTGGATATAAATCAGCTGTTAATCTGACACAATTGTTATTTTTATATGAAGAGTATTGTTAGACCTAGACTCAAGTATACTTTTTTAACCAGATGATCGTATTAAACAAATTTGTGTAGTCGAGTATTACAAAACCATAGGGATCTGTGGTTGTTGTTATTGTTGTTGTTATTATTATTATTATTATTATTACTATTATTATTACTATCAGTACTAATACTAAGAGCTCACTTCTGGATCATTAAGTATAATATAATATAAGGTTGATTTAAATTTAATTTTGATAAATATCTAATATTTTGGCCCAACGAATTCCAAGTTTTTGCACCATTCCCACAAAAGCTTGAATTCATAAAACAACTAGTTTTAACTTTTGGCGTTATTGATTTTTTTTGTGGTCTTATTCCTGGTCGATAAGCTTTAATTAACATATTTAACATCTAGGCAAGTTGGAGTATTTATACCAAGTATGATATCATACACAGGTATTAACATCTTATATTTAATTTGCTTTCTCATGTTTAAGAATCCAAGTAATCTAAAATATGGTGTAGTATGTGTTTCAAAATCTGAAAAAGTTATAATTCTGACCATTTTTTTTCATTAATAATACTAGTTGTTGAAGATGGTTTGTGTAAGTGATTCCCCAAATTTCAATCCTGTAGAGAAGGTGGGGGTAGACAAGTGTAAAGTACAAATTTCTTACTATCGATAGTAGGAAGATATGTCTTAGCATAGAGAAAACACAAAAATTTAGAGAGTCTTGCTTAAAGACATGATGTGTGAGAGCCATTTTAGGTTATCGTCTAAAGTCAGACTCAGGTATTTAACGTAATTTACTTGCTTTATTTTTCCTCCGTTTATTTTTACATCAATATTTTTATTTCTACGCTATTTAGACTTAATTGAGAATTTCATATATTTATTTTTTTGTGACATTCAAAGATAATCTGTTCACTCAAAGCCATGTTGATAATCCCCCTAAATCACTCCGTAGATTTCTGTATACTGATGCATTATCTTTACCAAATTTAATTATAGCAGTGTCATCAGCAAATAAATAGGTATTAGTTTACATTATACAATTAGGTGAATCATTAATATATATAAGAAATAGGGTAGGTCACAAAATATATCCTTGGGGAATAACATATGATATTGGTTTTATATCTGGCTTAGATCTGTTTATTTGAACATTTAAACATATTGTCCTCTATTTGATAGGTAGTTTTGAAAAGATTGAAGTATGATACCTCTTATACCATAATATTCAATTTAATAAAGAAGAGTGCCAGGATCTACTGTATCAAACGCCTTACATAAATCAATTAAGATGCTTATAATGCTAAGTTACGATCATCTAATTTGTCATATAATTGATTGGTCACGTTAATTTACGTACTGGATGTTGATTTCCCTTTCTTGAATCCTGCTTGCTATTTACATAATATATTCTTTCTATCCAAGAAATTTATCAACCTTGTGTGAATGGCTTTTTCAAATATTTTCCCAATATTAGACAGTAGAGAAATTGGTCTATAATTGTTAATTAAAGTGGGGTCACCGGACTTGTAAACTGGATTAACTTTAGCGACCTTCAGATATTCTGGATATATTATTCCTGTACTGAAGCATCAGTTAATAATGTCGCACAAGGGATTATATAATGTAACAGCACATTATTTTATTACAGCAGATTTGATGTTATCTTCTCCTGTAGGTTTACCATTTTTTAGACTCTTTATGTAGGCCTATAGTTAAATTTTGTTTTCTGTTGCAAGAGCCATAAACATTGATTTAGGGTTATGCCTTAGAAAACTATATGGTGTGGGCTCAGTTGGTTTTTGTTGTATAACTTTAGCCAAATTAGCGCCAATATTACAAAAAACCTGTTAAATAAATTTGATTTGTGTTTATCGTCACTGCATATCATGCTGATATATGGGTCTAATATCATGTATGGTACAAGTGGTTTTTTGTGATATTGATAAGGTACCAGGTTCCCTTGATATTGTGTCAGTTTTTAGCTAAATTTAACTGAAAAAACAATAATTGAGAACATTTAGTAACAGAAGAATTGATAATTTTGTCTTTTTTTAAAAATATTTTTTTTTTAATAAATTACCATTGTGTTATATTTTTTGTTTAGTTCCGGTAGAATGACCGTCTGCTTTATTTCCCCTACTTTTGTAACCCTATTGTCGACACTGCACCTTAAGATAACCCTTGCCCTAATCCGATTCTTGCTCCTTTGACCTCCTCTCTTAGATTTTCATTTTCCTTCTCCAATTGTTCAATGTCCCCTTCCTTCTTTGATAAATTTATCATTGCATGAATAATTCTTCCTTTAAGTGCCAGTCACATTCCCTCCTTATTTATTCTACCATTCTTGCTCACTAGCCCGTCTATAGACTCCATTAAGGTTTTGATTATACTTTCAGCCTCTATGGCCTTTATCTGCTCAGCCTCCATCTCAAAACTTGAATCTTGCTATTTTTTATTTACCATATCCCTCAGTTACTCCCAAAAGTTCAAAGAGTTATTTATTCAGCTATTTAGCTTGACTCTATTGTATAATTTACGATATTGTTGGATTTATAGGAAATTCCGCACTTTAAAATTGGTGTTAGCCAGAAACAACTTTTCTACTCTACCGATGATTTTGTTGCCCAGAATTAATCTTTCTAAATCTACTATATGACTATCAGTTAATAGTTCTTAAAAGTTTATCTTAAATGGTTTCTGACCAAGGCTATTAATTTTTTTAAACTGTTTTTAATTGATTATCACTAGAAATTCACCAAGATTTCCTGTGGAAATTTCCAATGATCCCAGTTCACTTCAACCTTGTGGTGTTTTCCTTTAGTTGTTTGGTTTATTAATGTATCTTTTTCAAAATTTTTGGATAACTCTTCTAATTTTTTGTACAATTTAATTCCACTATTTATAAAATTTTTTAAAATGGTGCATAATCAGTATTTATTAATATAACACCCACAATTTTATTCTTTCCGTTTTTATTTAACTGTATTCAGATGCACACACTTCTATTTAGTCACTTTGGACACCCCCCACTTCTATACATCACCGTTTTAACTTTTAATTGCACTTTTTATGAAGCGTGACCAACACACGTCCACACACTATTGCGTCCAATAATGGGGATCAGATATGGGGGTAGGGGTAGGAGGCTGAGAGGAAGACCAAGGTAGAGATGGCTGAAGGGAGTAAGGAGGAGTGTGGAGGAAAGAGGAGTGGACAGGTCCAAGTTGGAGGGAGAGAGATGGTTGGAGGAAAGGAGGCGGTGGAGAGGCTTCTGTCCCAAACAGACCCAGCCAGTGGCTGGAAGCTGTTCATGATGATGATGATGAATGAATGTTTATATTCGTATTTTACAATCTAGATATTTTCCTTATATTTAATCTATTTTTTCTAAAATATGGGACAATCTGTTGTCCCGACAACCTCGTTCAGTATAATGAGACATTTCTTTAAAAGACTAGACAATCTCATATATACGGAGCATCTGGCAACATGTACGTGACTCAACTGTAATTTGCCCAAATTTTCATAAAGAATCAATAAATAAATTGTATTTAGAAAGCATATATAAATTTTTGACTTATTTTTAAAAGTATGATTAAGTAATAAATTGGGATTACAGAAAAAAATGTATTTACTTGATGGTTAAAATAATTTTTTAAAGGCACGCGCACTCTTTTGTCCATCCAAATAAGAATTTTTCGATTTTGAGCACCAGATAATTTTTTTGTTACCAATTTTCCACACAAACTGATGATCTAAGCTGAACACTAAATTGTAACTTATTTGTGTCGATGAGAAAATAAAGCCTCTAATTTAGTGTTTGGACAGAAAGTGCTAGAACTAGAATAAATTACACTTTCTTTGTTTCCATGAATTATTCTTGTTCAACTCATCAACTATGTCATCAAAAGTATTGAAACTTAAGATTAGACAAAGAGGGCGAGGGTGACGGTGTTTGAGTAGAACCTTGTTCTGCTCAAAAGGGTTGAGGGAAAGCATAGGGAGAAAAGAGTGCAGGCAGTTGTCATCCAAATGAAGACTTTCAGTTAGACGAAAGAGAAATATTTTGGAGACTATTAGTGTTAAGGGAAGTCTGTCAAAATGTTTTCCAAGGAGGCCAGTTTACAGTTTGTATTCCTTTAATTTATTTGGTCTTTTTACTGTTGTATTATGTGTAAATAGTGAGGGGATCAGACACAGGAATGTAGAAACCCAGAGTGTAGAATATTTTGAAGATTTTTTTAAATGAAAGAATGTTAGAATGCCATCCCCAGTTTGGCGTCCCTCTCAACACGGCACACTCCAAAGGCTGTATTTGAGACAATGTTATTTGTGATGTAAAAAACACTACCAAAATATCATTTGGAACCAAATTGTTGAAACCATTCATAAAATATTTCTAGTTTTTGAAAAAAATCTTACATCAGTAAACTACTCATAAGGGTATTTTTATTCCAAAAACAACCAAACAATGTTAATTGTTGTCAAACACCACCAAGATACCCTTGGAACCAAATCGTTCTGTTTGTAAAATGTTTCAATTTTTGAAAAACCACTTATCAGTAAATTACCCATAAATGAGTTTTACCTCAAAAACAAATATAAAGCGTAAATTTTCATTTCAAATACTTTCAAGATACCTATTTGGACGATTGAAACTAAATCGTTAAGGCCATTTTTTTAAAAATATTTCATGTTTTTGAAAAGTCAGTTATCAGTTAACTACCTATAAATGAGTTTTTACACCGAAAACAAGTATACACTGTTATTTGTCAAGTCAAACACTCCCAAGATACGCATTTTGAACCAAATGTTAGAGCCATATGTAAAACATTCAAATTTTTGAAAATCAGAACTAATTTTCAACGAGTTTTTACCCAAAAACCAATTATATAGTGCCAATTTTCATGCGAAAAAATCCTAAATATGAATTTAAAACAAAATCGTTATAGCCATTTTGGAAGAATTTGGAATTAAAAAAATTACTTATCAGTAAATAACCCTTTATTTAAGGGCTGGGTTAAAAAAAATTTCTGTGGTTAAGCCATTTTATATTTAAATACCAAGTTTGAATTAAATCCACCAAATCGTTTTGATTCCTTGGCCAGGGACAGACAGACAGACAGGCATACTTTGGGACAGATCGAATTGTAAAATCAACTTTCTTGAGTTTGTGTTCACATAAAACATAAAAATTGTTCATAATCTCGAGATAAATTTTTATCACGATCACAATACTTTCTCTTTATACGAGAAATTAAAAAATACATTGAGCAAATCATATCTTTTGTTTAAGAAAATTTATTCTTTAGTAACTTACTTTTTTTTTGATACAAATTTATTAAATATATTTCAGAACCGATAAAAGAGGAATATTTCTAATAACATTATTTATTTATTTTTTACATTTTTTATTGATAACTAAAACTAATTGGATTTAAGATTCATACTCATTAACGAATACCAAAATTAGTATATACAGGTTAAATTTATTTGTTAAAATTTAAATTAATGAATATAGTCTTATATTAATCTAGTTACTTTTTAAACAATATATTTCTTACCTTAAATAATGTAGATTCTTTAAGTTTTGTTCTTATATGTTGTAATGATTATCATAAACGAAAACCTTAATTTGGTAATACAAATTATATTAAATTATTAAGAAATCAATTCATATATATAATTATATAAATTTAGTTATTTTAAAAAAAAATTGTTTCTTACCTTAAATACTAGAAATTCCCTAAGCGTTTTCCTTATATGATGTGATAAAGGTGCAAATGAATAATTTTCATTCAACTCGACTATGGTAGAACTTTTCTTAGAAGTTAAACATGTATTTTCATGGACTATTTGCAAGATAACATCCACAAACTGCTCCGGCATCTAAACAAATTAGGGTTAGTATAAACATTAATATTTTATAAAAAAAAATTGTACCTAAAAATCTCATCTCTACTAAAAACTTTCATTGTTAAGCCTCACAATCATTTAGTAGAGGCCAGTTAATGTCTGTTTCAAAATATATAGACACACACACACGTGCACACACACGTAAAGTCTTATTCAATAACTTTTATAATTAATTACAATATGTGAGATACGATTTAGTAAATTTATTGTACACATTTTGTCAGCTAATTATTTTTCATATCTCTTCAAAAATCAAATATTATACCGAAATAGCCTTTCAATAATTGAATCTATATGTACAATTAGAAATATGATGGAAGATAGGCTTATTATTGAAATTAACTAAATTAATTTTTATCAGTTTTGAGAAAAAAAAATCAAGGTAACTCAACACTTAGAGACATAAACAATTTTCTCGTCAATAGCTTACTGAGTACAATTTGTGATTAATTTGAATCTGTTTGATAATAATTTATAATAAATTGTTTTAGAAATATGATCCTAATTACTAAAAAATAGGGTACAGTATTTAAATATGGTTCTTTTTTAAGCCAGTTGAAAGACTGCATTTAATATTGTGACCTCAAACTCCCTGAAATGTAGTGTAATAAAAACGTGGACAACAGGTTGTCTAACTATATTTTAACTAGAGTTTATTATTTGTTTTAAAGGCCCTCTCCACTTTTCCCATCTACCTGAATCTTATTAAGAATAACTATCAGCTGTGCTTGAGCTTGCACAATCATGTTGATTATAAGTATTTATAAATATAGATTTCAAACCCTAAAAGTGACCTTAAATGGCATATGTCACTATGGAACATACACATAAGAAGACTTTTAAGTCCATGCATTACCACATGTGTGATAAGGGAGGCCCAAGGTAAAAAAAAGTTTACTAAAACTTTATTAAATGCAAACAATCGATCCAATTAAGTTAACAAAAGTAAATTCCTCTTTGCACCATTGTACTGTTGGTTTTCTGTGGACCGACAGCGGTAGCACAATGGTGGCGTATTCTACTGTACTGCAGCACATTACTCGAATAACATAAATCTTAAATTACAAAAATTTAGGGTTTTCAGGTATCTGGAATTGAATCCTATCACTAAGTGAATACTTATTGCTGTTTATTATCGGTACACTATTTGATATGAAAGGCCTTGTAGGGTTAGGGTATTTCAAAATCACAAGTCACCCTGTTGGCACATCCTCCCCTATCTATCTGCTTGAAGGACCCCATCCACGTTTCTCTTCTCCTCCCGACTGTCCATCACTGTCCATTCGGGACATACTCTTCCTTTCTCCTACCAAGCTATACATACAAAATCAACCACTAATATCCTTGCAATAACTATACACCTTGGATTAAGGTTAAATAAACAATGAAGCTACTTCTAAACAGTATACATTGCACACTTTAAAATCGAACATATATGAAAGTAATGTAAGAATCCTTTATAAAGCTACACTACATCATCCATTAATCCTTTATATGTTCAAACCATCGTCCTCGTCCAGAATGTATTAAAGCGTTCATAACAATGCGTAACTATGAAACTCCTCGTTCACTTTCATAAAGACGCATACCCTTCCAATCAACACGAGAAGAAGGAGAGAAAGGGAAAGTCGTTTTAACTGTATGATGTTAGCCTCATCGACTCAAGAATTGTGTGTCGGGTTGATCCCTGGACATGTGACGTGATATATAATTCAAACCTGTCCAATGACCTTCTCTATGACGTATATGTCAGGCTGTGATGTTTTCCTAAGCTCCTTAGCGAAAAATTCTCATGATAAGTTTACCTCTAATAAAGTTCTAGAATTTAGGGTACGTCTCGACAATCTTACTTATATTAAAAGGTCTCACTGAGCAATTTGCTGTATAAAACTTGTACAAAACTTATTCATGCTTAGTAATACAAACTCTATCAATTACTATGACATCGTTTTGGGCAGAACTGATCGTTATTGGAATGTAGATAAAAAGATTGTATGTATAAGTCGGTCAACTTGAAACGTTTCTCTCGTTCCTCCGTCTGCAACATTGCTCTAGGAGTTGTGGGCCCATGTCATCTAAATGTTAAATGATAATAAATCGTTTCTTTCCAAGGTTCAACAGTTTTATTCCACAACTTAAACTAGCGTACAGAGGTGGGCTTGCGCATCCCAAGTGAGCGGTCGTAAGAGTGTCAAGCGTGTCGTGTTACAGTGACGGACGAGCTTGCCAATCCCAGGCTCGGCACCGCTCTCGCGGCGGGAATCGAAACTACTCTCCAGAGCCGCGACAGACCACTGCACGTCCGATAGAAAATGGTGGGGAGGACAGCTCGTTACGTCACTGGCACACACTCTAACATCAATAGATCTTTATTTGCAAGTTGGGTGCTACGTTCCTTTATACTGGTCTAGTCAAGAATCAATCATGTCAAGCCATCGATAAAATCCTTCAGCTGTAAATCATTTCATAGAAGGTTATCAAGAATTCCATATAATTGTTCCAAGAATATAGCCTTGACACAGCTATATGTCGAATGATCAATGATTCTCTTTATTTTCATTAGAAATTTAAAATCGAGTTTGTAAGACTTTGTGCAATTATCTGACTGCATGTAAAGTATAGGATGCTAACCTTTCGTGGTCACATGCCCAAAGGATCTGCATCATAGCCGTAGTAACGCTATTGCCGGTCTTAGCTTAAGTGTGTACATCCCAGGCTAGTTTGTAACAGATGTAAATGATGTTGAGACGGTACTTTTATCCTTTATTCGAACTGTAGTTGATCAGATCAAGCTGTAATAACTAGTTTAACTCTCTTTCGTTGACATGTCTTCCAGATTAATGAGTTCTTGCTGAACAATTAAATTCAAATGTAGTCGCTCTCTTGACATATTTATTATAATACCAATTTATATAGAATAATAAATTTTATTTAATAATTATTCCCGCTTCACGTAATTATTTTATGATTGAAACAATCTTGTTACCGCACAATGAATAATCCACTCCAGTCAATGGGTCCAAGAGATGAAATAGATAGGCCAACTTGTTAGGTACGTCCTAATTGTTGTAATAGACTCCTCTTCTTATATTATTCTTGTTTGGACTTTTCTCTTTCATTAAACATTAGTTCATGAAATATCATTCTAAAAAACGATTTGCTTTCGTTTCTATAAATATACTTGTGAGCAACAGGATCCTATGTGGTGTAATGCAAAAGCTCTTTTCTGAATATTAGTTGCAAATGTCCATCAGTGTTATAAAACATGATCTTATTAAGATGCACGGTCTCATCAATTAATCAAACAGGATTCAATCATCACCAAGCATTGACATTCTTTCCTTTTAATGTGCATCATAAGCTTTATCAGAACGAGCAAAAGTACTGTAAAGATTTTTGCTATGCATTCTTTCAGGTAAGACATCCTCTTTCTTTTATTGACAAGTGTCATGCTATGAACTGGTGGGCACCATTACATCGCATGTCCATTACATCGCATGTCCATTACATCGCATGACCATTACATCGCGTTTTGGAAACAAATACATTGCAGGTCCATCACCTCGCATTTCCCCCACCTCTCTACACACAGCTAACCCTACTCTGACGTACAACCAATAGGATTGAAGGGGCGTATATATACAATTACATCGATTGTCCATTACATCGCGTTTCGGTACAAATACAGTGCAGGTCCATTATGTCGCATTTCCCCCACCTCTGTACACACAGCTAACCCTACTCACCAAGGTTAGACACTCAATCAACTCGATAGTGCATGCGCAGAACCTCCCAACTCGGCCAACATGTTGAATTGGTCGTTATCTCCAACAAATGATCCAAAACAACTTTTTCTCTGACCGGCTCTCCCAACACCAATAAGTTGGGGGTATGTTTATATTGTAACACAACTTGTTGGGATCGTGTTGGC
The DNA here is from genome assembly GCA_902151455.1 of Timema bartmani. Classification (NCBI taxonomy): domain Eukaryota; kingdom Metazoa; phylum Arthropoda; class Insecta; order Phasmatodea; family Timematidae; genus Timema; species Timema bartmani. The sequence continues at coordinate 5,294 of CABFWB010005262.1, read as the reverse complement.
CAACATGTTGTATTACAATATAAACTAGGCTTTAAAGGGGAGAGTCAGGCACACTATCCTTGCAACAAGTCATCTCTAGTTGTACGTCAGAGTAGGGTTAGCTGTGTGTAGAGGGGTGGGGGAAATGCGACGTGATGGACCTGCAATGTATTTGTACCGAAACGCGATGTAATGGACATGAGATGTAATTGTATATATACGCCCCTTCAATCCTATTGGGTTACGTCAGAGTAGGGTTAGCTGTGTGTAGAGAGGTGGGGGAAATGCGACGTGATGGACCTGCAATGTATTTGTTCCCAAAATGCGATGTAATGGCCATGCGAAGTAATGGACTTGCAATGTAATGGTATACACCCGCTATGAACATGCAGTGGTCCACTTCACTTTATTGTTTAGCGGTACTTATATAGGCTTGATATAGTCCTTCATTGCAATATTATATTTATGACGTGTATCACATAGCTGCATTTACTTTTGTTAAGTGATCTTAATCACATTGATGATATCCTCAGAAGCCTTTGTTGCTATGGTATGGGGTTTGAATGCCTCATATGAATAAAGAACATTGCACTGTTTCCAGACATACATAAAACCTAATCGGTGTCATACCTATCACGAGTTCAGCATTACTGTTCCTCCATAAAAAATATAGTAGAAGCATAAAAAAGAATAATTTACCTTAAAGTCACAAACATAGTAGAAGTACGATTATTTGACAGATGAGAAAATATAATATTAAGAATATCTCTAAGCCTATACCCGAAAATTGTCATATATGGAACTAGTATTAGATAAATATAGATGTCCGTTCTCAAAAATTTAAGTAAGATCATTGAAAGCATATAAAAATGCCAATAAACTATATTTATGATGCTTAGGTTACTAACTACCAAAAAATTGAATGTATTTTTCGATATACCAAACATTTAAGACCTTGCCAGTTTTTAGATGTTGCTGAGAAGTTTATCATATAGTTCCTACACTTTTTATATTCCCGTAAAATATAACAAACTGTAATGACTTTAGGATATCTATCCAACCAGTAGGGCTTTACACATAAACACATCGTTAAGTTCTGCACATCAGAGAAACACTATTACTGAATACTGGTGTTGTTTGAGGTACTTCGAGAATAGTAAATAATAGAATACATGTAAATCGTTTCTTCTAGATAATCACCTACAAGGTCAAAGGAGAAGAGGTTTATCAATTGAGTATTGTAGGTTTTACGACACAACACAATAACTATCTATATATACAGAATGGAAACAAGCGTGAATCAAAAATGTAAGATGAAGACATGCTGTAGTACATGTGCATGCTAGTAGAGGTATCCTTGACATATACATCCATTTATGGGTCATGCTAGACCTAGTCAAAGACAATACTCACATACGTCTCAATGCAAATCAGGATCTAGTTCTCATCCATTTGACGTTTTAAAATAACACTTTTTTTAGTCCCTGTTGTTGCAGTGAAACCTTGTAAAATAGAGATTAGTAAATTTGAACTTGATTAAATCACTTGACTCTTGTATGGGAATTTTTAAAAATTAAATTCAAGCCATCCTTGAAACAAGGAATAGTGAGAGAATACCAAACATTTAAAATCAGAAACTACTTAAGCTAGAGGGGGTACAGAGGAGTAGCACCAGGAAACTCATGGATTTGAGATGAATTATGGTCCTCGTACTGACTGCCCTTATCAAGCTGAGACCAGGGGCTTCCTGCCCTTGCCTGTGGGATGTTTCTCATCCGAGAATCCTTGCAAAGTGCCTCCTCATGGCATCCCCTCGGCATCGTCCAGTGGATTTTCCCATTGGGTGTCTGAATCTCTGCGATCGTCTTAGTGAGAGTCACTGGTGGGTGTGGAGTCCCACCGACTCACCAGACACACTAAAGCCCACCGCACACGGTGCAGGGTTCATTGCCAGATCACTTGCTTGGTGTTAAGCAGGGCACGCAGCCGGAAAATGACGTCACTGATGGCTCAACTGCTGGATAGCCTGATGGTTTCCCTTGATAGGTCCCGTGCTATTTTCCTTTCTTGGTTCCTTGCTGGATCGGGAGGTGAGCCAATCACCTGATTGAGGTGAGCCAATCACCTGATTGAGGTGAGCCTTTGGTCACGTGACCCGGCATGACGATCACCACTGTTTATGTGCAGTCAGTGATAGAGGTGGCTACGTTCATGTGATCTCCTACAGTTTCTGCACCTCCTTAGTGCATCAGTTATTGAAATTATCGCCATCCCTAATTGTATTCGACGAATACAAATTGCCGGCAAAGTACCATCGTCCAAAAAGTCATCATCACCATCCATGTTTGTTGACAACAGAACTAGCATTCTCTCGCGTTCTCTCGTAAACTAGCTGCATGGCATAGATAAAGGATAGTAGCTGCATGGCCTGCAGATGGGGAGCCTCGTCTGAAGCCAACCTAGCAGCGCAGCATGCACAGCTATGAACAGCATAATCCATTAGGCAATCTAAGAACAAACCTGCACCGTGTGTGGCAGGCTTAAGCAGCTGGTATCTAATATCTTCAGAGAAGGCTTGTCAGGCTACCTCCACGAGGTCACCGATGGGCAACTTATGCTAAAAGTGCTTTTTTAGGGTTACTACTAATGCTAGAAGCCTGTGTTCCTCCAAGGAGCCAAACAGGACGACATAGATAAAAGCCCTCTTTAAGGTGATTTCTAAGAGTTTTAACTCCTAGTAGGTAAAACTAGGCTATATTCCTCTGAGAAGAGCGATCCCTAGGTCATGGCTTAGCTACTGCATTCAGCACTCACGAAAGAATAAGATAACTCCTTCTGATGGAAGGGTAAAGAAAGCAGGGGGAGGGAGAGTTTCCTAGCTATCTGGTGATTACAGGGACAGATAGTAGGCATTGGGTTATTGGTCCCCAAATTGCTTTTTGTACACGTTTATGCACGTGGCTATGCTTGAATGTCATTGTCATGATGGGTTGGAGGAGATTAGATAGGGGTGTTTGTTCTCCAGATACTGGCTGTAGGGCCATACATGGTAAGTGGATACTAATTTGAAAAATCTCTTATTTTTAAAAGGTATCTGACTAGAGACGTAATGGTATCATATATGCCTGATTCGTGATACCAGAGACGAAGAGAACTTATTAAAATCAGTATAAATTATTTGCATCACAATAACAGGATGTACCCATTATAATATTGTGTCCCATTGTGAAATTTAAAAATTAGAACATTTAAGATTTTAACATTATGGTTGTTTATTGATTAAATAATTTCTCCAAAAGGAGCAAATATCAGATTTTTAATTCAGGTTGAGAACTAATTATTTAAATCTACTCAGGAATATTTCAAATATTTCTATTTTTATAAATAAAAGTTGTGCTATCTTGGCAGTTAGATTTACTCTCACCAAAACCTATTCACTTGGTACTTTAGGTGGCTTATGGTTTCATATAACTGTATAGAGAATAGTAAATAACAAAAAGTTATTTATTTTTACAAAAACAAATTACTACTACAAGATTGGGAATTATTTACGTTTATATAGAAGGTATCTCATGATTAAGGTATAATTTAGATTAAATGTAGACATGTAATGTCGTGAAGTGAGAGTGTAGAACTGTATACGTTGACAAATGTTGGGCTACGACATACCCTTCACTGTTAAGCTGGACCAGATGATACTAACGCTACAATACATGTGCACACCGATGCCTTTTTTTAAAAAAAAAATTATATACATCCAATAATTTTTAAGGGCTAGTCTGAGCTTTTCTCAAAATCCCAAATTGAAATTTGATTGTTAGTGACCTGCTTCGGTATCCATATGGTCTAAGCGTAATGCTCGCAATAGACTAGACTGCCAATAACAGGGTGATCAGTTTTCGAATACCGGTTGGATGTAATGGTGGTTTTTCTTAAATAGTTTTCACTCTCCATCCATGTAAATGGGGGTATACTTCCTCTAAATTCAGCCTTCCACATCCTTAAATCATAACCGTAATTAGTCCATATGCCTGAAAATTAAAAAAATATCTATAATTATTTAGTAAATGTCACTCAGCATAAACTTACCTGCAGTCTCGGGCTTGAGTGTGACACAAACTTCAAACTCTCAAGTTTAAAACAATCCTCATTGTTATTAAATACATCAGGAGGATAAGACTTTAAGCCCATAATTTCTACGCCTTTTCCTCTGATGATACCTATATTTTTGCAATAGACAACCTCAATATCTAGAAACAAACAAAGATTTTGAGAATGTGATGATTAAGGAAATAGTGAGCTTTTGGTACTAATTTTATTCATGTCTATGTTATGGTGTACATCTTATTTTTTCTAAACAAATATACTCTTATATTCTCACAATAAATCGCATATTTTCATTTATAGATAAAAGTTTTCTTTTCTTTATAAGATCTTAATATATACATAGCTATTTGATTAAAAGCACATAATACTTTGAAAGACATAACTAAAATATTCATAAGATATTGAGTTATTAAGATCATTGGGTATCAGCACTTATGACATTTAATGATGTCAAGAATTCAAGTCTAGATAGGCTATTTTCTAAGCCTAGTGTACTCAAATTGGTTTAACATAATATTAAGAAACTTATGTGAATTAATATGCGTTGTCAAAGGGAATCAAGTCTCATAATAATGCACTCATAAAAAATTGTTGGTGCAGCTGTATGTTACTATATTATCCGCTATGGCATGTCTGTAGGATGTAGACGATCTCCACATTGCAGTGGGCTAGGTGTTAGGGCAAGATTATACAGACTATACATTATCTTACATTGACAATATCATATCAGAGCAGCCTGATATATATTTTTGCTGTACGATTATTTTTTGGCTAGTTCTCAAATGAGCGTTCCGCGCAAGTTGTGTATATCATCTGTAATAAATATTACATGTAAGGGAATAAAAATAAGTAGTACTGCTGTAGGAAAGACAATTTTTTTAGCTTTAATCTAAGAATCAACTTTAAGTGGAACTAGGTGGGAGGCCATTATTTTTATGAAAAATACAATTAAGAATAATGAAATTAATTATTTAATTAAAGGCTACTTAATCTCAATAATTACCAAAAATATTTATTGATAGCTTGATTGAGTGACTAAAATAATCAGTATTGTTAGTTGTGCCTCCTACTATTCTCTGAAACATGTTCTCTGTAGAGGACAGGCGTTATATTTATAGTTATTACGTTGTGTAATATACTCTATAGCAGGGATGTGTACAGGTTAAGTTGGTCAATCTGGACTGAACTGACTAGAGTAGTTATGGCAG